>JASDQU010108654.1:25194-49103 GCA_032191745.1 Picea mariana
CCCATATTCCCCTAGGACACCAATGCCTTCTTTCACTAGGCCCTTGCCTTTACCTTGACCACCTTCATGCCATGGCTATAGCCCCTCCTTGGGAGAGAGAGAGAGAGGGAAAGAAAGAGGGAGGGAGGGAGAGAGGGAGAGAGAGATTCATGGGGTGTTGTGAGGCAGGGAAGGAGAGATAAATAAAGAGAGGAAGGGAGAGGAAGAAAGTTGGAAATAGAAGGGGGGGAGAGAGAGAGTGGGGTAGATGGAAACACAAACACACACACATAAAGAGAGGTGGGGGGGGAGATGGATGGAGGGTGAGATGGAGCGAAAGAGATAGAGGGAGGGAGAGAGAGAGAGAGAAGGGGGGGACAAAGTGAGAAAGAGGGAGGGGAAAGAGAAAGAGAGAGTTAGGGAGTTAAAGAGAGAGGAGAGAGAGAGTGTGGCGGTAGAGAGAGAGAGAGAAGGGAGGTATGACAGTGCTACCACTGCAAAGAATATAACAACAAAACATTTTCATCCTATTTTGTGCCATAACCAAGTTGTCCTTCAATGGTTTGAGAACCTCTTGTTGGTGCCCTATGTGGTCCTCCACTGCTTTAACCTTTATAGTCCCTTTCAAGGGCAATATGATGGATCATGGAGGATGATATCCATAAATTGCCATAAATGGGGACATTTTTTATGAAGTATGGAAGGATTTGTTGTACCACCATTCTACCAAGGACAACCACTTGACCCATTGTGTCTATTTATCACATTCAAAGAAATTAATATATACTTCTATACATTTATTCAAAATCTCAGTTTTCCCATTGGATTGAGGATGGTAAAATGAGCTATGATCCAATTGAGTACCCAAACAAGAAAATAATTTAATCCAAAATCTTCGAGTGAAAATTGGATCTCTATCACTTACAACTATCTTAGGGACTTCATGTAGATTTTGAACTGTTTCCATGAATGTTGTGGCTACTATACTTTCTTTAAAAGTATGAGAAAGAGAGAGAAAATGGGCATGCTTTGTCAGTCGATCCACTACTACCATGATGACAATATTTTCTTCAAATTTGGATAAACCTGTAATAAAATCCATTGAAATTTCATCCCAACGTTGACTTGGTATATATAATGGTTGTAGGAGACTTGGCGTCTTGATTATCTCTCCATTATTATGTTGGCAAACCACACATTTATACATAAAATTTTGAACATCAGTTTTAAGACCTTCCCAGAAAAAATCCTTCTTGATCCTATGGTAATTTTTCAAGAACCTTGAATGTCTTCCTATAGGAGAAGTTTGCACTTAGAAGGACCTTATGTTTGAGTTGGGAATTTTTATATAAATACAGGTGATTATGATACCATAACAAATCATGCTTCCATAAAAAATTATCTTATGCATCAAGGTCCTCTTTTAGTTGTTGAATGATCTTGCATACATCTTGATCTTGTTTCCATTCTATCCTTGCATCTTCCACCAAATCAAATTGTCGAATAGAAATAACACATACTAAACCTTTTGTTACTTCTTCTTTCTTTGAAAGTGCATATGCCACAATATTATGTTTTCCTTTTTTGTAGATAATTTCAAAGTCATAACTTAGCATCTTTGTAACCCATTTTTGTTGCTCTTTCAAATATAATCATTGCTCCAAGAAGTACTTCAAACTATCATGATCTATTTTTACTTTGAAGTGTCTTATTATTAGGGAAGGGTGTCATTTCTTAATTGGATGTAGTATAGACGACATTTCTTTTCCATAAATGGGTTTGAGTAATTTTTGTCCTTTAAGTTGGATTCTTTCAAAGGCAATGGGCCTTCCTTATCGCATTAAAAATGCACCAATTCCATGGTTTGAGGCATCACACTTCACGATAAATGTTTTTGTGAAGTCAGGTGTGGCCAGGACATGAGTTGCACACATAGTATCTTTAAGTTTTTCAAAAGTTTTGGTTGCTTCTCAAGTCCAAGAAAATGATTCCTTCTTTAATAATGTTGTTATAGGTGTTATTATTTGATCATAGTTCTTGACAAACTTGTGTTAATATCTTGTAAATTCTAAGAATCCTCTAATTTTCTTCAAAGTTTCAGGAATTGGCCATTCCCTCATAGAATTAATTTTGTTAGGTTCCAATTTTACACCATCATGAGATACAATATGACCCAAATATTCCACTTTTTGAACCCCAAAGTCACACTTGGAAGGCTTTGCATAAAGTTGTTTCTCTTCCAACAATTGTAATAATTTGTTAACATGTTGTACATGTTCTTTCCAAGATTTGTTGTAGATTAGTCTATCATCAAAAATTACAAACACAAATTTTCTAAGAAGGGATTTAAAAATAGAATTCATCAAGATTTGAAATATTGAAGGTGAATTAGTAATTCCAAATGAAATCACCAAAAACTCATAATGACCTTCATGTTTTCTAATGTTCATTTTAGGAATGCCCTTCTTAGCACAACTCTGGGCCCACACGCTGTTGAATCAGACGTACTTTAAGTAACTGATTCATCAAATTGTCGGCGCTTACTCTGAAGGAAATATCGACCGGAACTGAACACCTTATGTGGCACTGATTTGTTCCACCAGTTTCTCGGATACGTGATTTGTTCCACTAGTTTTTGGGATAGGTGAGGATAACCATTCTAGGAGGGATCCTTCCCATCTTTAATCATGGATGTTAGAATCTCCAACACAACACGTAACTCCTCATCTATTTATGTTCTAGAATCTCACTATGTTCTAGAAACCACAATCACATTTTTACCGGAAACAATCACATTCTAGAATCTCACTACGTTCCAGAAACCACAATCACATTCTTACCAGACAGAAAGCCCGGCGACAAAATTCCTTTAATTCACATCCAGATCTGCCACTCGCTTTAATGCTTCTTATAAGAACTACTTAGGATTCCGATTTACATTACCTTCAATCCCCTTTACCCAACCATTCATCATCTCTGCCCGATCCGTATGTTATTTTCTCGGAAGATCTGATCACAAAATAGTATTCTGAGATTCAGTACAAATATATGTAAAGGGATTTTGGTTTTTCATCTATTCAATTGCTCCAAATAGTCGGGAATTGCTTGCATAGCGGAGAGGAATTAGAATATCAAGACAACAGCTCATATATAATACATGGCATTAGTACAGCCTCCACTCTCAGTGCGAAAGGTGCAGGCCCTCTTCCATTTATTGGATTCTGCGAAAGACAAGTTGGAGCGTTTAGATCAGAAATTCCCCTTGCCTCGCACTCATAACAATGCTCATAACAACAAGTGATCTCCTCTCTCCAGCATACTAAGCAGTGTCCTCCCTCCTCCCATATGTTGTATATCAAAGCATACTATGCCTAGGTCTTTTTCCCCTTTGGGAATATTTGCAGCTTTACAAAGCCTATATTTTCAGGGGTTGCCAATGGCCAAATTCCTCATTTGCCACTTGTAAAATTCAGCCCTCGAGTAGTTCAATCATGTTCCCCACTTATGGAGTCATGGTCAGCTAATTTCAACTTGGTTGTTCCATTTGTCCTTCAGTAATAAATATAAAAATATTTGTCTCTTACAAGTGTCATGGTCAAAGAGTTGGTTGGGAAAATCAAATCTTTGCCCAACAGTCACAATAATTAATTACAAATAATAATTTATCCAAAATCGGAATTGCCATAATTGGCAACAATTTTCCAAATCGAATTTGCCAAAAACGGAATTAAATTCCTAAGTGCATATAGACTTTAATAATTAATTAATTTTGGGGATATTACAAGTATTCTGACCTAGGATTTTATATAACCTTCCATCATGGGTTCCAATAATTCTAGTGTTTTCTATCTTGGATTCTTTAGACCATACAAGAACGTTTCCATCCACAAAAGCTACTCTATCTCCTTTCACTTCTAAACAGCAAATAAATACTAGATTCTTTTTCAAACTAGGAACATATAAAACATTACTAAGACGGATAGAGTTACATGATTCCATTTTGATAGTAGTTTGTCTAATTCCCTTGACTGCATAAGAGTTATTGTCTCCATGATTCGAGATCTTTTCATCAAGTGACTTATAAAGAATTGCATTAAATGAACATAAATTAAAGTGCACCATTAAAGAAGGAGAAACTCAATAATGAAGAGACATAAGCATAAAATCTGAACACAAAAACTTGATAATGGAGTTCATCCCTGGTGGACTATGTCTCCGAGTCCTTCTCTCAAATGGGTAGGATTTCATTAACTCAGCAAAAGAATTTGGCAAAATACATAAGTATACCTCATTCTGAAATCAAGCTACAGATATAATACTCAGATCAGAAAACAGACAACACCACTAAATTCGTGGTGTCAAATTTACCTTCAATCCAAGTCTGGCACTCCCAGGCCCAAGAAGAAATTTGTCTCGGTTTTTGTGCCCCTCTTCAACCTGCAATTAATGATTGTGTTGCATTGAAATGCATGCCCACGGCCATACCACATGTGTGCATCTCTCCCAAGGCTTGGCAGACTTAGCATTTAAGTGAATTCTGCGGTGATTATTATAAAGCATGGGTTGTTGGCCCATTGGTTTGGGCGTGCATGTTAAGGCATAGTGTGGGGAGGAGGTTCCCGGGTCAAAACTGCGAGCCTACCCCTTTTGGTTTGGTTTGTTTGTAATATATATAAATACAACATGTTGCTCCACCAACTTTGGTGGTGGTGCTATCCAGGATCCCAACGATTAAAACGTGGTCAGATTTGGCGTGGTCCGCCAGATTTGGTGCACCCGCCAATCTTTAAACTTTTTTTTTTAAATTTGGTTACGGGTTGTCATTGTGCTTTTGCCACCTGCCACGTGGTAGCCCCTGAATGGGCCACGTGGCAGCCTCTCATTAGGCCACACCATCCTCTTCCATGTCAACACCACATCATCACACCACATCATTGTGCCATGTAATCATGCCATGTCACCATACAGACTGCAACTTGGCACAATCCTATTGGTCCATGGATCGATCTGAAAGTGCCAAAACTGAGTGACATGTGGCAACCTCTCATGCTGCCACATCACCATGCTGACGTCAGTATGACATGTGTCACATTCTTCTCTTGCCACATGTATTATACATATGTGGATGTCATCCGTATGGATGTTGACGTCATCCATATGGATGTTGATGTCAACAGTATGAATGTTGACTCATCCCATGTTCATTGGGCTAGGTTGACCAAACTTTGACTACGAATATATTTCAATCTATAACTTGTTTTGACGAGCCATTTGCATCGTTAGAAATCTTGCGACGTGCTCTTCGTGATAATGTCATTTTCACTGAGTTTTGGGAAATTTTAATTTTTTCCCTTTCTTTGTCTGTTGAGGCCATTTTGAGCGTCCTGAGTTGCCTCTGCAAGTTCTAATTTGTTCTTAACCTTCTCTGGATCCTTTTTGGATTACACCTTCCCACTTAGAGCTTTTTGGACCACCAAAATCTTTCATCAATCAACAGGTAAGTGAGGGAACAACCCCCTCACCTTGTCCTTCTCAATCCACTTTGCCTTACTTGGATGTGTGCCCTTTAAGCCTAGTCGAAGATAATCAACATCACCCCTGCATGAAGTCCTCGTCCTTATGTCCAGGATGATATCTTCTTGTAACTCATCCAATTACTCAGGTGCACACTCAACAACTGAAGGTACTGAAACTTCATCATCCTGATCCATGATCATGGGAGGCTCAAAAAGTTTCAAGTTCTCTACGTTCACAACTAAGTAAATTTGAATATAAGGTGGAAGATCCAGACAAGAAGAATTGGTACCACTTTTCTCTAAGATAGTGAAGGTTCCATAATGAATGGGCTTGATTTTCTTTCCTTCACCCTTCAATCTCTCCTTGTTGATGTGAAGCCATACCCAGTCTCCAACCTGGAACTGATTATCAACCCTGTGCTTGTCATGCCGAGATTTATATTCTGATGGAATTTTCTCCAATTTTTCCCTGACTACCTGGTGCACCTGCTAGATCCTCTGGATGAACTTGCAGGCTCTGTCCTTTGTTCATTCTTCATTCACATCGGCATCTCTCCCATACATCAAGTCCAAAGGAACCTTGGGTAGGTACCCAAAACATGTCTCAAAAGGTGAACTCTGAGTGGAGAAATGTAAAGCTCGGTTGTAAGCATGATATACATAGGGTATGTTTTCATCCCATAACTTGAAATGCTTGTTGCAGTAGCCTCGAAGAAAAATTACCATTGTTATGTTTACCACCTTTGTATGTCTGTCGGTCTGTGGATGGAAGGCAGTGCTCCTCTTCAATTTGGTGTCCATCATTCTCCACAAGCTAGTCCAAAAGTCCCCAAGGAATCGAGTATCTCGATCTGAGACAATGGATGTGGGTAACTCAAAGTGAACCCAAACATATTGAAAGAAGAGTTTAGCAGTCTGCTCAGCAGTGATCTGCTTTTTACATGGCATCAAGATACAGATATTGATGAACCTATCCACTACAAAATACAAATAGTCATGACCCCCTTTGGTCATTGGTAAACCCCCTACAAAATCCATGGAGATACTTTCCCATGGATGGGATGGAACATGAAGTGGTGAGTATAGCCCTAGTTTTCTATTAGTGGGCTTACAAGTAGAACACATCACACACCCCTTTACATATTTAGTTACAATTGCTTTCATTTAAGGCCAGTAACAAAACCTCTGCAAATGAGCCATAGTTTTTCCTACCCCAAAATTCCCAGACACAAGAGAAGTGCGAGCTTCTCATATTACATGGATTCATTCACTTGTAGGAATACATATCTTTCCAAGATGGTAGAGTATTTTTCCCCGCAGACAATAGTTCTCTACCTGTGCACCATGAGTTAGCTTCTCATATAATTCTTTAAAATCTTCATCAATGGCATATTTCTCTACATAGCTATCATGAGATAAAGAGGTATTATTCAAAATAATAGAAGCAGCAATAGGATGTCTAGAAATCATATCGACTACCTTGTTACTTGTACCCTTTTTTTACTTGATTACCAAATGAAATTGTTGTAGAAAACCCATCCATCTGTAGTGTCGAGATTGTTGCAATTTGGTCTGTGCTTGAAGATACTGCAAAGGATGGTGATCTATATGTATGATTGTTTCCTTCCCTAATAAGTAGTGCTTCCATTTCTTTACGCTTTGAACTAATGCGTACAACTCTTTGTAATATGTAGGATAGTTAACAAAAACTTGGTTAAAAGTTTCAGAGTGGTAACAGATAGGCTTATGATATTGCATCAATAATGCACCCATGGTGTATCTGTTGGCATCTATCTCGATCTCAAAAGGTTGTTGAAGATTCGGCAGTGCTAATATCGGTGCGGTACTGATCTTCTCCTTCAAAGTGTCGAATTTTTTTTGTTGCTTTCCTTCCCACTGAAAAGTGTTCTTCACACTGGTTAAGGCATGCAAAGGAGCTGCTATAAAGGAGAAGTTTGAAATGAACCTCCTCCAATACTGGACTGCACCTAAGAATATTTGGACCTCAGTTGCACTTTTTGGCTCAGGCCAATTTGCAATTACATCAATTTTGGAAGGATCAATTTTTAATTGTCCTCCTCCTACAATATGCTCTAAGTACACAAGTGCAGTCTTGTCAAATTCACATTTAGACAATTTTACATACAGATTTTCTATTTGCAAAGTATCCAATGCTTTCTTTACATGCCTCACATGCTCATCCCAAATCCCACTAAAAATAAGAATGTCATCTAAATACACAATCACAAAGTCATCCAGGAAAGGCATGAATACATCATTCATCACATGCATGAAAGTTATCGGAGCATTACAAAGCCCAAATGGCATAACTAGCCACTCAAACAATCCCTGTTTGGTTTTAAAGGCAGTTTTCCATGCATCCTGTTCTGCGACCCTGATTTGATGGTATCCACTGCACAAATCCAACTTAGTGAAATAAACAACATTCTTCAACTGATCAAGTAAATCATCTATACGAGGAAGAGGGTATCGATTTTTCACCATGATTTTATTTAAGGCCCGATAATCGACACACATTCTCCATGTGCCATATTTCTTTGGCACCATCATGATCGGAGAACAACAAGGAGATGATTTGGGCCTGATGACCCCTTGATCAAATAAACCCTATACTTGCTTCTTGATCTTTTTCATCTCCACAACTAACATCTTGTACATGCCCACATTAGGAAGAGAAGAATCTTGCTAAAGATGTATCTCATGTTGGATTTCCCTCTTAGAAGGTAACCCATCTGGTTCTTGAAAAATATCATCATACTTAGAAACAATATCAATTAATTCATTTTTATGAGAAGGATCACATCATTGGAAAGCGTTGGATGTCCCGACATCTTTCTCTCTTACGACCATGAGTAAATATCTCCTATTAGTGCTTATGAGTCTTTTCATTTGCCCTGCACTAACAAGTGTTGTATTTACCCTCATGCTGTGAGCTCTAAAAATATATTCCACTCCCCCCTTAGTAAGGTTGTATTTGTTCTCATGACGAAATAAGATTTCTTTTCTATCATAAAGATAAGGACTTCCCAACACTATGCCACATATATCAAGTGGTACAACATCCAAATCCACTTCATCAATCAATTTTGAAGCAATAGCAAATCTGACCCTACATTGTTTGGTGATAATAAGTTTTTCTTTATCACATACCCAACCAAGAGGATAAGGCTTCGGATGTGATTTCGTTTCAAGACCCATCTTCTTGAGAAGTGYTTCAGATATTAAATTTACTTTGGAACCCAGATCAAATAATGTATCTATCTCGGTTTGTTTAGATACAACTCTTATGTGAAATAATTCATCCCTCTTTCGTTCATCATCATGAGATTCATTATTGGAACTTGAACTAGAATGAAGGGAATCTTTACCTTGTACTCCAACTGCTGTGATATTTCCTTCATCTCCTGAATTGGAACAAAGATCTTGTTGCACTGTAGCAATGGTTTTTGTCTTCCCCTTTCCACCAAACTATTTTGGTTTCTTCTATGGATGCAGTTTCCAATAGTGTTCATCACCTTGACCGCTTTTCTTGCAATGAGTGCAAGATAGATTTCCTCCTTCTCTCATCACTGTGGTGGTCTTCTTGTCCTTCCTTTTAAACTTCTTGAAATATTTATGTGGGAGATTGGAAGGTTTCTTTGTGGGATCTTCTTGAACATGCTTTCCCTCGTTCTCAAGGTGAGTGGCTTGCACACATACTTCATCAAGACTAGTGGGATTAAAAAAGAGAAAAGTATGACGAATATAACTATGAAGTGCACCAATATACTTCATTAAAGTTTCATAAGAATCCAAAGGAATGTTTAATGAAATATATTTCTTCCTAAATTCTTATGTGAAACTTCATACAGTTTTACATTTACTTTGCCTTAAAGTTTGTCATTCCATTATTGCTTTATGTAAATACCCTGATGGATAAAATTGCTTCCTTATCGCTGATTTAAATTCTGACCACGAGGAAAGAAGATTACCACACTTACTTATGTCCTTAAGCTTGATCTCCCACCATACGAGAGCAGTGCCCTCCAACCGAAGAGAAGCCAGTTGCACTTTAACTTCCTCTTCATCAATATGTTGAACACAACAATATACTTCAACCTGTCGGATCCAATTATCTAGTTTTTCAGGATTAGCATCTCCATTAAACATAGGTAAATAAAATTTTACATAAAGCTTTAATAATGGTTTCTTAAAAGAGGCTTTATAGCTAGAATGATGAGAATGATGAGAATGCTCAGAGGAATAAGAACTGGAACTTGAAGGTGAAGATGGAGGCTCAGAAGGATCTCCTCCAACCCCTTGGTTTACCGAAGCATCATCATCCACATGTGCTTCATTTTTCTTCCCTTTCTTCTTCATATGCTTCTCATAATCTCCATACATTCGTTCGATCATATATGACATGCGATAAAAAACCATATGAAATTTTTTCTCCTGTTCATCACACTTGTCTTCTTCTGCCATTTTCTTCCTTCGGGATGCACAACCAACTTCAGGATTGAAAGTCTTAAGAGTTCCTTCACCATGATTATATTTGGACCTAGTAAGCATTCACACTCAACAATTCAAGTCAAAGACGATTTCTCTGATACCAACATGATCCGAGATCTTTTCATCAAGTGACTTATAAAGAATTGCATTAAATGAGCATAAATTAAAGTGCACCATTAAAGAAGGAGAAACTCAATAATGAAGAGACATAAGCATCAAATATGAACACAAAAACTTATTAACGAAGTCCCTAGTGGACTACATCTTCGAGTCCTTCTCTCATATGGGTAGGATTTTTCATTAACTCAGCAAAAGAATTTGTCAAAATACATAAGTATACCTCATTCTGAAATCAAGTTGCAGAAATAATGCTCAGATCAAAAAACAGATAGCACCACTGAATCTGAGGCGTTGAATTACCCAAAAACGATTGTCTCCACGCCTCGATCCAAGTCTGGCACTCACAGGCCCAAGAATAAATTTGTCTTAGTTTTTGTTCCCCTATGCAACCTGCGATTAATGATTGTGTTGCATTGAAATGCGTGCTCACGGCCATACCACAAGAATGCCTCTCTCCCAGGGCTTGGAGGACTTATCATTTAAGTAAATTCTGCAGCAATTATTACAAAGCATGGGTCTTTGGCCCATTGGTTTGGGCGTGAATGTTAAGGCATAGTGTGGGGAGGAGGTCTCGGGTTCAAACCCCCGAGCCTCCCCCTTTTGGTTTGGTTCATTTGTAATATATATAAATATGAAAAGTTGCTCCACCAAATTTGGCGTTGGCACTATCCAAGATCCTAACTATTAAAACGTGGCCATACTTGGTGTGGTCCGCCAAATTTGGCGGACCCACCAATCTTTAATTTTTTTTTTTTAAATTTGGTTATGGGATGTCATTGTGCTTTTATCGCCTGCCATGTGGCAGCCTCCCATTCGACCATTCCATCCTATGCCATGTTAGTGCCATGTCATCACACCATGTCATCATGCCACATCATCATACAGACCGTACGGACTGGCACGTGGCACAATCCTATTGGTCCACGGATCGGTCTGAAAGTGCCAAAACTGGGTGACACATGGCAACCTCTGGTGCTTCCACGTCACCATGTTGATGTCAGCATGACACATGTCACCTTATTCTCCTGCCACATGTGTTGTATAGATTTTGATGTCATCTATACGAATGCTGACATCAGCAGTACAAATGTTGACTCATCCCCTGCTGACTAAGCTAGGTTGACCAAAATTTGACCACGAATATATTTCAATTCGTAACTCCGTTTGACGAGTCATTTACGTCGTTAGAAATCTTGTGACGCGCTCTTTGTGATAATGTATTTTTCACTTAGTTTTGGGAACTTTGAATTTTTTTCCCTTTCTCTGTCTACTGAGGCCATTTTGAGCGTCCTGAGTTGCCTCTGCGAGTTTTGAGTTGTTCTTAGACTTCTCTGGATCCTTTTTGGATCACTCCAAGCTCTACTTTATGAGGTGTCTCCTTTTCCTTCATGCTTGAGAAATTCTTACGGTCACCTATCATATGCCTTGAAGCTCCACTATCAATCAGCTACATGTCATCTTCAATGGCTCCAATAAGAGATGAATAATATAATAAATCATGCTTTGTCTTCTTTGAGGGTTCTTCATAATTGGCAGTTGATGCGTGATGTCTCTCTTTTTTCTTCCTTGTTAGTTTAGGACAATTTCTTTTGTAGTGGCCATAATCATGGAATTCAAAGCATTGTACCTTTGACATATCTCTCTTGAACTTCTTTCTTGAATCATATATTTTTCTTACCTCCATGTCTTTTAAAATTTGTTGCAAAGGCTTGAGCATCTTCTTCCTTCTGAGATTTTCCCTTGGAGTTTAGCCTTGTCTCTTCTTGTGCACAACATGTCCAAATTTCTTCTGGTGTTGGAAACTCCTTCCTTGTATTCATACTTGCAACAAATGCATCCCATGATCTAGAGAGACCATTGAGTGTTATGTTCACAACTTCATTTTCTGGGATGGATTCTTTAATAGCTTGTATTTGATTTCTCAACTGAGAAATCCTCACAAACTATGAAGCTATGGTGTCATCCTTTGTCATCTTTGTGTCACGGAGTTCATTCTTCATACTCATCATTTGACCAATATTTATGACTGAGAAAAGGTTTGTTAGGGCATCATACATCTTCTTGGATGAGTCAATATGAGAAATGTAGGGTATCAATTGATCTTTTACAGAGTCCACTATGATACTCATAACATTAATTCCATTATCCTTGAACTTCTCCAGTGTTGCAACATTATGAGGTTCCTTCTCTTTTCCTGCTTCAAATTGTGGTTCCATGATATTGCCTTTCACGATATCTAGGACTTTATTCTTGGAAAGGATGAGGTCAATCCTTGTCCTCCATGATTTGAAGTTTAAATCCCCTTCTAACTTTTTTTTCTGGCTTCATAGAGTAAGTCATGACTGCTTTGATTAGGTCAACCTTTGAATTTGACCAAAAAGTCAAACTTGATACCTTGTCTTGCTGATAGTACCAGGAGGTGCACTTGGTTAGGGTGCACTAGGCTATCTATGAATTAGGTCAAGTGCTTCACTTAAGGTGCCTCAACAAGAGGGTCAGGGTTTTGTTGCTGCAGCAAAACTTTGACTGCAATTGTAATTGCAACTGAGAAAATTCTCACAATCTACCTTCTAGTGGTTAGATTATCTGAAGATAGTGTGGGCCCATAACTTGTTAAAATAATAGGTGTGCTTGTTTCACCATAGACATTATCACTATATTTTCACCCAACCATAGGCCCAAAGGCCACCCCCGAGCACCTTAACCTTGACAGACAAAATAATTCTTGAAGCAATCACTAGAACCAATAGCCAAACAAGGTAGCATACCTCTCTCCAAAGCTTGCGTACCAAGTAGAAATTCCAAATGATAATTAAATACCAAGTCATTATTGTAGCAACTGCAACTCTTCTTCGGTCATGCACACCACTAGTCCTTATGTAGTTGTGAGAGTGAGTGAGTGAAAATGAGCTCAAGTTCCCTCTATTTATTATCCTCCATGTGACCTAACTGGGTCGACTTCTTCTTCTGGAGGCTAATAACTTAATATAAGTTATTCTCTTGAGTCAACTTGTCTTCTAGGGTTATTAACCAACTATTTAGGGTTTCTCTTGCTTCCTGGAATATTCTAGCCTCGTCAAAGGTTACATGTAGAGGTTATTACATCCCATAACTACCGTAACATCAAAAGTTAGGTCCCTAACATTCCTTTCCCCTTAAAAAAATATTTTTCCTCAAGGCTTGAGATGAGGAAATTGTTTTTCAAATTGGTAGCAAGCTCCTAGGTGGCATCGAATGGAATTGTACCTTTCCACTGAAATAACACTTCCTTGATGGTGTGTTGACGAAGATGATGCTCACACTGGTCCAAGATTGATTGTAGTTGCAACCATATGGAGCCTTCTTCATCCAACTCAGGAATACTAGTTTGATTTTCCCACTTAGTTCCAATCACCTTCTTCAAGTAGGAGACATGAAAAACATGATGGATCTTAGAATGTCTGGGCAAGGCTAACTGATAGGACATCCATCCCACGTGCTTGAGAAACGTATAAGGACCATAAATTTGGGAGTTAGTTTATGAAAATGGTTGGCCTTGAGTGAATTCTTCTTATAAGGTTGTAGTCGAAAAACACCTGGTCCCCTTCAACAAATTGACATTCAGAGAGACCTTGATCTGCTTGTTGCTTCATGCAATTTCGAGCCATGACCGAATTCTCTTTGAGGGTACGTAGAATAGCCTCTTGAACTGTAAGAGTTTGGTCATTCACCTTGATCTTCGAGACATTGGGTATGTATGAAATAAATGAGGGTGGTTTATGTCCATATGTTGCTTCAAAATGAGTCATGTGAATAGTTGTATGGTAAGAAGTGTTGTACCACCATTCAGCTAAAGGTAACCAGTCATCCCACTGATTCCGCCTTTCAGATGTGAAAAAAATCTCAAATATGTTTCCAAACATTTGGTGACAACTTCAGTTTGACCATCAGTCTTGGGGTGATAGGCGATGCTTAGATGCAATTGGGTGCCTTGTAGCCTGAACGGTTCTTGCCAAAAATTGCTGGTGAAAGTGGGATCTCTATCAGAAACAATAGAATGAGGCATGTCATGAAGCTTGAAGACATGATCCATGGAAATATGAACCACCATGGAGGTGGTAAATGGGTGTTGAAGAGCACATAAATGAGAATACTTGGAAAGTCAATCAACTACCACCATGATGACACACTTATTGCCTAATTTAGGTAAGCCAACAAAGAAATCCATAGAGATATCCCTCCAAATAGAGGTTGGAATTGGAAGTGGTTGGAGTGTGCGATGTGCTTTGATTGTTTCTCCCTTGTTGCATTGACACACATCACATTCTTCCACAAAAGTGTGAACATCATGTTTCATACCATCCCATAAAAAAGAGCATTTGATCCATTCATATGTTTTGGTAAACCCTGAATGCCTAGCTCAGGGTTTAGCATGAAGCTTAGAAGGCACTGTGGATTTAAGTTGTGATTGTTGACTTAAATACAAATGACCTTTGTAGTGAAGCTCATCATTKTGCCAAGAGTACCCTGGGGAAACTGGAGCATTGGCTTGCAATTGTTGGATCAAACGTGAAATTTTGGGATCTTGTAGCCATTCCTGGTGAACTGCTTGGAGCCACTCTTGTACAATGAAGGAGAGGGAGAAAAGAGACCCTTCATTTTCATATTTTTGGGAAAGAGCATMAACAACCAAATTTTCTTTTCCTTTCTTGTAAATGATCTCATAGTCATATCCAAATAATTTAGTTACCCATTTTTGTTTCTCCGGGGAGGTAGGACACTGCTCTAGAAAATACTTGAGGCTCTGTCTTAATTTGGAAACGTTTCCCGAATAGATAAGGTGCCAGATATCTACTGCACGCAGAATAGACAACATTTCCTTTTCATAG
The DNA here is from genome assembly GCA_032191745.1 of Picea mariana. Classification (NCBI taxonomy): domain Eukaryota; kingdom Viridiplantae; phylum Streptophyta; class Pinopsida; order Pinales; family Pinaceae; genus Picea; species Picea mariana. The sequence goes on from JASDQU010108654.1 coordinate 40,190, forward strand.
ATTCATTGTCTCAAATGCCTCTCTGACATTTGTTTGCTGGCAAAGGCCAAAGGCCGACCATATTGCATAAGGACTGCTCCAATTCCTCTCCCAAAAGAATCACATTCCAGGACAAAGGTCTTTGTGAAATCAGGAAGCATCAGGACATGAGTGGTGCACATGGCCTCCTTCAAGGCTTGAAAGGCTTGATCAGTTGTTAGAGTCCAAATGAAAGAATTCTTTTTAATAAGAGCAATGAGAGGTGCCACAATCTTGCCATAATTCATAACAAACTTGCGATAATATCATGTTAAATCTAGAAAGCCACACAATATTTTGAGAGTCTTGGGGCGAGGCCAATCCTACATAGCTTCAATCTTCGTAGGATCCACCCTGACACCTTCCTTTCCAACAATATGAACCAAGTACTCGACTTCCGATGCTCCAAAAGCACATTTAGATTGTTTGAGGAAAAGTTGGTTCTTAAAGAGTAGATGAAGAAATTTATCCACATGAGTAAGATGGTCTGTCAAGGTTTACTATATATGAGAATGTCATCAAATAAAACTAATACAAAATAATGGAGAAAAGGACGGAAGACATGATTCATGAGACTTTGGAAAGTTGATGGGGCATTACAAAGGCCAAAGGGCATGACCAATAAATCATAGTGAACCTCATGAGTGCGAAAAGAAATCTTGGAAATGTCTTCTTCTTTCATGCGGATCTAGTGGTAGCTGAACCAAAGATCAAGTTTAGTAAAGTACTGGGCATCACTCAATTAATCCTAGAGATCATCAATGAAAAGAATGGGAAATGTTTCTTTGATGGTGAGCTTATCAAGGGTGCGGAAATATAGACACATGCGCCAAGTACCTTCTTTCTTGAGTACCATGATCGCCAAAGAGGAATAGGGGCTGGTACTAGGGAGAATATTACCTGTGGCAAGCAATTCTTGAACAATTTTCTCAATTTCATTCTTTTGGGCAAATGGATGACGATAAGGGAGAACATTGAGTGAAACACTACTTGGGATGAGAGGAATGAATGATCATGAACACCACAAGAAGGAGGAAGTCCCTCGGGGGTGGAAAAAATAACTTGGTGTTTGGAGATGAGACATCGGAGGTCAGGATACATCGAAGGTGACTCAATGGCTTGAATAGAATGTTGTTGGGAAATGATGTCGAAATGACATTTTTGAGGAGATTTTCCATTCGATGGGAACTTATGATCTCAGGGGAACCGACTGTGATTTATTAGAACTTGTCATGTTGGCCTTCCTGTTAGAATTGCATGGTTAATTCCTTAAAATACATAAGGATGGGACCAAGGGTGCGTAACCATTCTGCACCAAGAACAATATCGCAACCACCCATGTCTATAGCAAACATATGATATTTCAGGTTGTACTGCCCAATTTGGAGACGTACAATTCACAACGCCCACCACATTTCATGAAACCTCCATTGGAAATCATGATTTGAAAGTTATTGACTGCATGGACATAGCAATGGGTTTCTTGGGCAATGTGACGATGAATAAAATTATGGGTGCTTCCACTATCAATTAAGATGATGACCTTTTTGTTCTTAATGTAATCAATCATCTTGAGGGTTTAGGGAGCGAAGAAGCCAGTGAGAGCATTCAATGAAATGACTGGTTTTACTTCAGGTGGATCAGATGGTTGAGTAATATCAGTTGGCTTGAGTAATTATGCAATAGGAGGGTTGAACAACATAGGATGCTCAGAATGGCTTCAGCAGATAGAGAAAGGGAAAATTTTCAAAGTTCTCAAAACTCACTTAAAATGGCATGATCATGAAGAGCGTGTCACAACCTTTCTAACAATGCAAACGGATCATCAAACGAAGCTAGTATGAAAAAGTTATAATGGATCAAAGTTTAGGTCAAACTTGGTCAAAAATTCAAAGGTCAAGGTGACACGTGCCACCACTACAAGGGTGACACGTGGCATGTCTGTACAGGGAGATGTGGCACGATGTTATAGGTATATGTGGCAGATTCTTACAGTTACATGTGGCAGATTATGTGTTCCAGTCTCCAGTTTACATGTGGTAGAGGACAACCAATGAGAGGTTTCCATGTGGCAACCCCCCATTGGCCTCTTACAGTACAGTTCATTAAAAATATATTGGAGCCGATGGGAGTCTAACTCCTAACCTCCTAGCCCAAAGGCCTTACAATTCCGTGCTAGCCAACATGCCATTACATAGTCCTTGTTTATAATATGGCGCAAATATTATTTAAGTTTAATAATGTTCTATATGGGCGGAAGAAAAGGGCTAGGCTATCGGCCCAACCCTTGGTTATATGCTAATCCACGCGACCATATATAGCCAGCCGCCAAATAGAGAATCCTCTATATATAACCTCTGCCAAATTTAATTGCTAGCCATTTTAGCAGCATACCCGCCATATTTAGTAGAGCACGCCAAACAGTTGCAACCACATGCTAAAAGGGGAGGCCCATGGGATTCGACCCCAAGACCTCCGCCTAACCACCAACTTAATATAGCATCCACTAACTGGCGCGCCAAACCACCTCATCAATGCATAACCACCTAGTTTTTGTATAAAAGGGGGCTTTCTACCAGTGTACGGGGGAGGTGAGACCAAGAGCGCGGCTGTACATACTGGGCACACATTTCGATATTTTTCCAGTCATTCATTTGTAGAGGCAAGCACGAAAACCGAGGCAAGGGTGTCTCTTGGGCCTGAAAGTGCTAGACTTGGATCGAGGCATGGAGACAGTATTTTTTAGGTAATTCGATGCCACAAACGCAGTGGTGATGTTTGTTTTCTGATTTGAGAAAATATTTTGTATCATAACTCCAAAATGAGGTATACTTATGTATTTTTCCTAATTCTTTTGTGGAGTTAATAAAAAGGCCTACCCATTTGAGAGCAAGACCTGGAGACGTAGTCCACCAGGGACGAACTCTGTTATCAAGTTTTTTTGTTCATATTTCATGCTTATGTCTCTTTCCATTCAATTTTTTCCTTCTTTATGGTGTACTTTAGTTTATGCTTATTTAATACAATTCTTTAATAAGTCACCTGACGAAAAGATCTCGGATCATGTTGGTATCAGAGCAGTCATCTTTCACTTGAATTGTTGAGTATGAATTCTTACTAGGGCCAAGCATAAGCAGGGTGAAGGAACTCTTAAGACTTTCCATCCCAAAGTTGGTCGTACATCCCGAAGGAAGAAAATGGCAGAAGAGGACAAGCATGATGAACAGGAGAAAAACTTTCACATGGTCTTCTATCGCATGTCAAACATGGTCTTCTATCGCATGTCAAACATGGTCGAGAAAATGTATGAAGATTACAAGAAGAGGATGAAGAAGAAAGGGAAGAAAAAGGAAGCACCACCCAATGATGATGCTTCGGTAAATCAAGGGATTGGAGGAGATCCTCACGAGCCTCCATCTTCACATTCAAGTTCTAGTTCTTCTTCCTCTAAGCATTCTCATCATTCTCATGATTCTAGCCCTAAAGCATCTTTTAAGAAACCATTGTTAAATCTTGATGTAAAATTTTCTTTACCTATGTTTAATGGAGATGCTTGGATCCGACAAGTTGAAGTATATTGTCGTGTTCAACATATTGATGAAGAGCAAGTTAGAGTGCAACTGGATTCTCTTTGATTGGAAGGCACTGCTCTCGTATGGTGGGAGAGCAAGCTTCAGGACATGAGTAAGTGTGGTAATCTTCTTTCCTCATGGTCGGAATTTAAATCAGAGATAAGGAAGCAGTTCTATCCATTATGGTATTTACATAAAACGATGATGGAATGGAAAACTTTAAGGAAAAGTAAAGGTCAAATTGTACAAAGTTTCACATAAGAATTCAAGAAGAAATATCTTGCATTGAACATCCATTTGGACTCTTATGAAATTTTGATGAATCATATTGGTGCACTTCACAGCTACATTCGTCATTCTTTTCTCTTGTTTAACCCCACTAGTCTTGACGAAGTTTGTGTGCAAGCAACTCACCTTGAGAACAGGGGGAAGCATGTTCAAGAAGATCCCACAAAGAAACCTTCCAATTTCCCACAAAAGACTTTCAAGAAGTTTAAAGGAAAGGCAAGAAGAACGCTATAGTGACGAGAGGAGGAAAACCATCTTGCACTCATTACAAAAAGAGCGGTCATGATGAATAACATTGTTGGAAACTGCATCCAGAAAAGAAACTGAAATGGTTTGGTGGGAAGGGGAAGACAAAGACCGTTGCTAAAATGCAACAATATATTGGTTCTAATTTAGGATATAAAGGAAAGATCACAACAGTTGGAGTACAAGGTAAAGATTATCTTCATGCTAGTTCAAGTTCCAATAATGAATCTCATGTTGATGAACGAAAGAGGAATGAGTTATTTCATATACGAGTTGTATCTAAACATACTAAGATAGATACATTATTTGATCTGGGTTCCCAAGTAAACTTAATATCTAAATCACTTTTCAAGAAGATGGATCTTGTAACGAAACCACATCCAAAGCCTTATCCTCTTGGTTGGGTATGTGATAAAGCAAAATGTAATGTCACCAAACAATGTAGGATCATATTTGTTATTGCTTCAAAATTGATTGATGAAGTGGATTTGGATGTTGTACCACTTGATATATGTGGCATAGTGTTGGGGAGTCCTTATCTTGATGATAGAAAAGAAGTCTTCTTTCATCATGAGAACAAATACCACCTTACTAAAGGGGGAGTGGAATATATTGTTAGAGCTCACAGCATGAGGGTAAATACGACACTTGTTAGTGCATGGCAAATGAAAAGACTCATAAACACTACTAAGAGATATGTACTCATGGTCGTCAAAGAGAAAGATGTTGGGACATCCGATGCTTTCCAAGGGTGTGATCCATCTCATAAAAAGGAATTAATTGATATTATTTCTAAGTATGATGATATTTTTCAGGAGCTGGATGGATTACCTCGTAAGAGGGAAATCCAACATGGGATACATCTTCAACAGGATTCTCCTCTTCCTAATGTGGGCATGTACAGGATGTTAGTTGTGGAGATGACAGAGATCAAGAAGCAGGTACATTGATTATTGGATCAAGGGGTCATCAGGCCCAGTTCATTTCCTTGTGGTTCTCTGATCGTGACGATACCAAAGAAAGATGGAAGATGGCGAATGTGTGTCGATTACTAGGCTTTCAACAAAATCACGGTGACAAATCGACACCCTCTTCCTCGCATAGATGATTTACTTGATCAGTTGAAGAATGTTGTTTATTTCATTAAGTTGGATTTGCGTAGTGGATATCATCAAATTAGGGTTGCAGAATAGGATGCATGGAAGACTGCCTTTAAAACCAAACAAGGATTGTTTGAGTGGTTAGTTATGTTGTTTGGGGTTTGCAATGCTCCGACAACTTTCATGTGTGTGATGAATGACGTATTCAGTCCTTTCCTAGATGACTTTGTGATTGTGTATGTAAACTACATTCTTATTTTTAGCAGGACTTGGGATGAACATGTAAGGCATGTAAAACAAGTATTGGATACTTTGCAAAGGGAAACATTGTATGTGAAAATGTATAAATGTGAATTTGGCAAGATTGCACTTGTATATTTAGGTCATATCCTATGAGGAGGACAATTGAAGATTGATCCTTCAAAATTGAAGTAATTGTAAAATGGCCTGAGCCAAAGAGTGTAACCGAAGTCCGAAGCTTCTTAGGTGTAGTCCAGTATTGGATTCCCAACTTCTCCTTTATAGCAGCTCCTTTGCATGCCTTAACAAGTGGGAAGAACACTTTTCAGTGGAAAGGAAAGAAACAAAAATCATTCGACACTTTGAAGGAGAAGATCAGTACAACATGAGTATTAGCACTACCGAATCTTCAACGGTCATTCAATATCGAGATAGATGCCAGTGGATACACCATGGGTGCAGTATTGATGCAATATAGTAAGCCTATCTGTTATCACTATGATACTTTTAGCCAAGTTGTTGTTAACTATCCTACATATGATAAAGAGTTGTATGCATTAGTTCAAAGCGTAAAGAAATGGAAGCACTACTTGTTAGTGAAGAAAACCATCATACATACAGTTCACCGTCCCTTATAGTATTTTCAAGAATAGACCAAACTGCAAAAATCTCGACACTACAGATGGATGGGTTTTCTGCAACAATTTCATTTGTTAATCAAGTACAAGAAGGGTACAAGTAACAAGGTATCTGATATGCTTTCTAGACCTCCTATTGTTGCTTCTATTATTTTTAAGAATACTTCTTCATCTCATGATAGCTATGTAGAGCAATATGCCATTGATGAAGATTTTAAAGAAGTATATGAGAAGCTAACCCATGGTGCACAGGTAGAGAACTATTGTCTGTAGGGAAAATTACTTTATCATCTTGGGAAGCTATGTATTCCTACAAGTGAACGAGTCCATGTAATACGAGAAGCTCACACTTCTCTTGTGTTTGGGCATTTTGGGGTAGAAAAAACTATGTCTCATTTGCAGAGGTTTTGTTACTGGCCTCAAATGAAAGAAATTGTAACTAAATATGTAAAGGGGTGTGTGATATGTTCTACTTGTAATCCCACTACTAGGAAATTGGGGCTATACTCACCACTTCTTGTTCCATCCCATCCATGGGAAAGCATTTCCATGGGTTTTGTAGGGGGTTTACCAATGACTAAAGGGGGTCATGACTATTTGTATGCTGTGGTGGATAGGTTCATCAAGATGTGTATCTCAATGCCATGTAAAAAGAAGATCATTGTTAAGGAGATTGCTAATCTCTTCTTTCAGTATGTTTGGGTTCACTTTGGGTTACCCATGTCCATCGTCTCGGATCGAGGTACTTGATTCCTTGGGTATTTTTGGACTAGATTATGGAGAATGATGGACACCAAATAGAAGAGGAGCATTGCATTTCATCCACAGACCGATGGAAAGACAGAGGTGGTAAACATAACAGTGGTACTTTTGCTTCAAGGCTACTGTAGAAAGCATCCTAAGTTATGGGATGAACAGATACCCTATGTAAAACATGCTTATAACAGAGATTTACACTCATCCACTCGGAGTTCACCTTTTGAAACGTGTTTTGGGTACCTATCGAAAGTTCCTTTGGATTTGATGTATGGGAGAGATACCAATGTGAATGAAGAACAAACAGAGGACATAGCCCACAAGTTCATCTAGAGGATCCAACAGATACATCAGGCAGTCAACGAACAATTGGAGAAAAGTCAAGCACAGTATAAGGCTCAGCATGACAAGCACAAGGTTGATCATCAATTCCAGGTTGGAGATCGGGTATGGCTTCACATCAACAAGCAAATATTGAAGGGTGAAGGCAAGAAACTCAAGCCTATCTGATATGGACCCTTCACTATCATAGAGAAAAGAGACACTGATGCTTTTTGTTTATATCTTCCACCTTATATGTAGATTTTCTCTGTTGTGAACGTAGAGAACTTGAAACTTTTTTAGCCTCCCCTGATCACGGATCAAGATGAGGAAGTTTAAATACCTTCAGTTGATGAGTTTTCACCTGAGTACTTGGATGAGTTATAGGAAAATATCATCCTGGACAGAAGGATGAGGATTTCACGTAGGGATGATGTTGATTATCTTCGAGTAGGCTTAAAGGGCACACATCCAAGCAAGGCAAAGTGGATTGAGAAGGGAAAAGTGAGGGGACTCTTCCCTCACTTACCTATTGATTGATGAAAGCTTTTGGTGGTCCAAAAAGATATCAGTGGGAAGGAGTGATCCAAAAAGGATCTAGAGAAGGCTAAGAAAAACTCAGGACACTCAGAATGGCTTCTGCAGATAGAGAAAGGGAAAAAATTCAAAGTTCCCAAAAGTCAATGACAATGGCATGATCGCGAAGAGCGCGTCGAAAGATTTCTAACGACGCAAACTACTCGTCAAATAGACCTCGTATGAAAAATTTATAATCGATCAAAGTTTAGGTCAAACTTGGTCAAAAAGTCAAAGGTCAAGGTGACACGTGTCACCACTGCAAGGGTGACACATGGCACGTCCGTACAGGGGGATGTGGCACGATGTTATAGGTATACATGGCAGCTTCTTACAGGTACATGTGGCAGATTATGTGTTCCAATTTCCAGTTGACACGTGGTAGAGGAAAACCAATGAGAGGTTGCCACGTGGCAAGCCCCCATTGGCCTCTTATAGTACAATTCATTAAAAATCTATTGGAGTCTAATTCCTAACCTCCTAGCCCAAAGGCCTTACAACTCTGCGCTAGCCAACATGCCATTACATAGTCCTTGTTTATAATATGGCGCAAATATTATTTAAGTTTAATAATGTTCTATATGGGTGGAAGAAAAGGGCTAGGCCCTCGGCCCATCCCTTGGTTATATGCTAATCCACGCGACCATATATAGTCAGCCGCCAAATATAGAATTTTCTATATATAACCTCCGCCAAACTTAACCGCCCGCCATTTTAGCAACATATCTGCCATATTTAGCAGAGCACGCCAAACAGTTGCAACCACATGCTAAAAGGGGAGGCTCATGGGATTCAACCCCAGGACCTCTGCCTAACCATCGACTTAATATAGCATCCACTGACCGACACTCAAACCACCTCATCAATGCATAACCGCCTAGTTTTTTGTATAAAATGGGGCTTTCCGCCAGTGTACATGGGAGGTGAGACCAAGGGCGCAGTCATATGGACTAGGTGTTAAGAACCAAACATCAATATAGCATAGAAAAACCTCAGGAAAAGTACTCAACGCCTTGAAAAAGAGATAATTTCAGATAATAAGCCACTTCGAGGGGGCAACCTCCTTTTACCCCACTTAAATGTTCAAGTACAAGATGATTCAAAATGAAAATGTCTCCTTGGTATATATAGGAGACTAGGAGGTATAATTACAAATAAT
>JASDQU010108654.1:60681-73031 GCA_032191745.1 Picea mariana
GAGCACTTTAGCTCGTAGATTAATGTTCATGGTTGAATCTGAGAAGATCCATCCATCCTAAATTCCAGACTTATCAAGCAATTAGAGATCCAAAAGACTTGTGGCAAAGGGCCTTTTAACGCCGTGAAGATTTCATGGCTGAATTGTTGTGGGTTTCTTTGTTTCTACAGGCATCGATGGCAGAGATCAATGAGGATTTTTCCCAGGAGGTCGGTTGCAGTTATTGGTATTTGTTTTCTTTAATTAAACACAACCCAAAAGACTTTTTTCCAAGAGTGCCATTCACACATCTGGGCATTTTTTTATTTCAGACTGAGCATGCACCCGGGCACACGTGTCCTCCCGATGAGAAGATTCTAAGCAGCAGAGGAGAAGGAAGCGTTGATAAGTTGAAGCATTGTGCAGCCTTCGTTCACAAGATCTTTTGCACTCCTCTATGCTTCACAACATTTTTTTATAATTCTTGCTTAGTTAAATTAGTTTAGATCCATTTAAAAAAACAAAAATTATAATTCTTGTTTACTTAAATTAGTTTAGAGACAAATATCCGCTGGTTCTTTCCTCTCTGCTTTGTGCTCTGTTCAAGAAGCTCCAATTATTTCTCTTCTTATGGGTCAGGAAGCTAAAGATGAGGAAGTTTGTTTCTTCTTTGTTGAGTTTGATCTTGCAGCGGATCAAGATCTGATCCTTGACTCTTGCTTTTGGTTTTGGGGAAACTCGGGTTTGTGTATGATGCCCTGGACTCCTTGCTTCAATCCTCTCATTGGTGTTCTTTCCTCTGCTCCAGTTTGGGTCAGACTTCCGAATCTTCCTTTGTATTTTTGGTGTGAAACTTCTCTCAGAGATATTGGATCAGCATTAAGAAAGCTTCATTATGCAAGTAAAGAAACTATAATTTATAGCATCATCTCATACCTGGTGGGATGACTCGCAACTAATAATTACAAACAACTAAAAATCTTCTCCAGACCCAGATTCTTTGAGCCATGATTCCAAAGGTATGTCTACTAAGAAGATACCTTTGAATCATTCAAATATTGTCCCTCAATCGAAGAGTAAAACTTCAACTTCTCTTGATCCAGGAATAGAAAGCTTTATGGCTTTAGATACTCTTGATACGGAAATAGAAAGCAAGGTTCTCCCCAGCTCCCTAGCTCCTTCAACATGGGCATATGAGACAAATAAAGATGAAACAACATTGACAACACCAAAGAAAACAAGTTCTCTAGATCAGGGAAATATGGGGATAGTTGAATCAACAACAACGTCACCACCTATCAAAGAAGTTTGGACAATAGTTGGGAAGAAGAAAAAAAAACATCATCATTAACACAACCAATGATGACCATAAGTGAAAATCGCAAAATTAGACTTAGGATCTTTATTCTACGTACTTCTTTATGAGGCAGTGGATCTTTTATAGATACAATATTAACAGTTTCTGTTAAAAAAAAATTAGTTTTAAAAAAATTAGTTTAGATCTATTTTAACTCCTAATTTATTATGTGGAGGAAAACATCAAACTCAATTCTTCCATATGCAAATTTTTTTGGACTACAAAAGCTTAAATAAATGTTTGCATCATGAAGGATTTGATGGCCAGTGATTCTTTAGCACTCAACTCACCATTCAAATATTTTAACCACATTTTTTAATGTGTAAATTTTAATTTATATGTTGTTAAATAAATATGTAGGTACATAATAATAATAATAATTGTTATTTTAATTGAGCTGATTTTATTATTATTATTATATAACATTATTTATTCTAACATCACTTAGATCACATAACAACATCTCCCCCACTAAAGTGTAGAGCACTTAATTACTCTTGGTGCAATATATTTTCTTTTTATTTTAGTTAAGATAAACATTGAAATAATTTATTTATGTGAGACATTAATTTTTATTTTATTTATTTTACATGTCAACTCCATGTTGAACATATAGTATACTTAAGAAGGTAATATGAGGTATCTTGGGAGATACCCAATTATATGGATAGAACCATGAACTCATCTCTTGACTTGATTTAAAAGTGGAAGACTAAGCATTATATCAATTTGGAATCGATTCTTAATAAATATGGTCACATTCATCCCACTTTTTTTTTTCCAAGAAAAAATTATCTCAAATTTATAAGAAGTAATAATTTCTTTTACATCAAACAGAGTCAAGAACAGTCCCAAAACAGTCCCAAAACAGTCCAAAGATATGGAGACAGGAGGTTACAACATGAATACTGTAATACTAGATTAGACAGAAGGATGTTGCAAAGAAAATCTGACAGGAATTAAGCACAGTGCAGGCTGAAAACTGCAAGCTGAAACTGCACTCAATGCATTTACCCTTCACCATCCCTTGGCAATTCGAAGATATTAATGCAAGAGGGTTGGCTTTCCTTTCCACTGTCTAAGTGGTATACCGATAGCCTTCCTTTAACTTTTGTTAGAGCCCTTTTAGAGAGAGCATCAGCTTCTTTACTGTGAACTCTATAAATATGATGGATGCTGAGATCTTTGATATTTTTTGCCAAATCCAACGTTTTTTGTTTCCAGCGTTCAATATTCACTGTGTTGAGTTTACATTTATGGTTTATCCAGTAAATGATGACCCTCGAATCACCAAGGATTTGTAATTTGATTAATTGACCAGAAAGTTGCCAGAGTGAGGGTCGCCCATAAACCCATCAGTTCCGCTTTAGTATTTGATCCCGCTCCGCAGTTGATGAACCACTTTGGTAACTCTCGATGGATGAGATTTGAAAATGCCTCCGGCCCCACAGCATAGACCATTGGACTGAGCTGCTCCATCAAAGCATGCTAAGGTGAAGCCCTCCTCCTGAGTAAACTCACAGACTTGGATTGGCAGAGTTTTAAAAGAGGAAGGCTGCCAGGAGAAAGACGACAAGATTCTATGAACTACAGAAAGAATGGAGGGAGCACAGTGATCAAAGATCACCTTATTCCTTTCAATCCAAATATGCCAGCATGCATGAGCAGCCAAGCTGACAGGGGCAGTTTTCTCTATTGACCACAACATAAAACAATCTGAGACAGAGGCGAATTTCCATTGTAAGTTGAGAGAAAAATGGGTGGTCAGGCGATGCCAGACAACCCTCGTAAAATGGTAGTGAATTAAGATATGGTGGATATCTTCTGCAGAGCGATTACATAATTTGCAAATCCCTAGACCTTCCCAGCCTCTCTTCCGCAACATCTCCCAAGTAAGAGCCTTCCCTTTAGCAGAGAGCCAAATGAATAATTTTATCTTGAGAGGAATCAACCATTTCCACAATCGTTGGAACCACAACAAGTTAGCATCAAAATTCAACTGCTGTAGTAGGGTCGTGTAAATATTCTTTATTGAAGTGACCCCGAAGCATCTCCCTCTGCCCAAATAATTGTATCTGAAGTTGAGGATAGAGAGATGCCTGCGCTCCTTAGTGCAGAGGTGAAGGCGTCCCTATTTGAAGCGGCGTCACCTCTAAGATTTAGATGACCACTGTTAAGCCATAAATCCGACAGAGGGAAGACATGGGACAAATCTCGCGCTTGAACTAAACACACAATATTGCAGGTTGAAAGATGAGTTCTAAGCGAAGAAGGGAGAAGCGAATGGTCCTCCATACCAAGTATCTTGTCTCTTCTGAGAAAGATATCAGAACCCGTGCCAGGCCTCTATCTAAGCCAATGCAAGATAACCTTCGATGATAAAGTCAGACCCTTCCAAAATGAAGACGCCCTCTGCTGATAATGCAATGGTTTTCTGCCACTCCAAAGGAAATTGAAGGAAAACCTGCGCAAAAGTTTCAGGATCGAAGAACGAATCTTCTCCAAAGACATCCAAAAGACAAATAGACTTTGTAACATTAAATTAACAAAGATAAAACATTCATCCCACTTGTTCTACTTCATAGGCCCAAAACCAACCTTAACAATTAGTGCTATTAACACACAATCTACACGTGCTTCTTGCCATCAAAGGCCTTTAGTTTTATCTTTTGTTAGCTTTCTTGTCATGTTATTCGCATGATAACTTTTAGTTTTATGATAAAGTATGTCAATGAATTTTTTTAAATAAATATCATTATGGTAGAATTGAGTGTTTGGTATCGTTTTTTGAGAAGCATCAAAGTGTATTTTCAATTAATAAATTGTTGTGGTCGCTCATTTTGAGAAGCATCAAAGTGTATTTTCAATTAATAAATTGTTGTGGTCGCTCATTTTGAGAAGCATCAAAGTGTATTTTCAATTAATAAATTGTTGTGGTCGCTCACATGGTGTGCTTTTCTTGTGTCTTCCACATATTGCATTATTTAAATGATACATGAGATCCTATCACTACTTTTATTGTTTTCTCTAAAATTAAAATTATTACTGTTCTTTTGCCTTTCGAATATTGCATTCACATCACATTATTCCCGCGTACAAATATTATCAAGAATTTTCAAATCGTTCTCATTTCCTTAAGATGCACATAACTCGATTCTAAAAATGATGAAAGTGATTAGTGTGTGCGTAGCATGAATATCAATGCACAACGTTAAGATAAAAACCATCAAATCGCTCTCATTTCCTTGAGATGCACATAACTCTCAGGAATCTAAAAATGATGAAAGTGATTAGTGCATGGGTAGCATGAATATTAGGGGACAACATTAAGATAAACACTGCCTTATATGTAGTGATTTTGCATTCAATTATATTTATATGTAGTGATTTTGCATCCAACCATACAGACTATTTTTTTTAAATTTACATGACATTGAATTTGTGGTTATATTTTCTTTCATCTTGGAGTAATCTATTACTAAAAATACACTTCATTTAAAATATAAATAAAACACAGATTAACTACTTTGCAACTATTTTCCTTTTTTTCTCATGAAAAAATTGAGATGTAACACATGTAACCTTGATACTCATGTAAACATTTACTATTAACTTGAACAAGTGAAACAAGTGAGTTGAAATGTAACAAAAACATGTTATTAAGTGAGATAAATATTCCACATTCATAAGTGGACAAAATATAAAAGATATAAACAAGTATTTTAAACACCATATACATAGCATTCTTACTCATGTATATACATTATATTAAACACTATTTTCAAAGGGAATCACTTTAAGAACTTTAAGATTGAATTTTATTCTATTCTATATTATTTATACGTTATATTATAGGTGTTATTTAGATTAAGTAACTAATTCAATTGATTTACAAAAATGGTTATATATATATATATATATAAATAAGTTTTTTCATGTATTTTAAAGGTAACTATGTTTTATAGTCCACTCAGATTCAATTTGGTTTTTTAATATTTTTTCAATGAGTCAAGAAAACCTAAAACAAAGCATCGAGAAAATCTTAATAGGTACTCTTTTCTTTAAACAATATAGATTTCTCCAACATGGTGACAACATAACACTTCATAGTGTTATTGGTTTCAACTCTTTTTAGGTGTGCCTTGGGTTGTAGTCATTAGCTCAAATAGATGTAGCTTTTCCCATTCCATCAACATGTGAAGAGTCATTCCAAGCTTAGAACAATGTAAAAAAAAGTAACAAATTTATTTTGAATGAGTCCAACACATCCAACAAGTTTGCAATATAAATAAAAACTATACCAAGTACAAGAATCAATATGATCTTTGTATTCCACAAAAATTCTAGGTTGATGACAAAGTATGGTTGCACTTGTAGAAAGAGTGACTCATATTCCCCCACTAGAAGCATTAATCACTTTGGTACAGGCCTTAAACCATCACCAAGGCCATGGGTGAGAATGTTTTCTAATTGAATCTTCCACCCTTCCTTAGCTTACACCCTGTATTACCTTGACCATACTTTCCACCTCCATTGAACACCTCAAAGGGTGGAAGAGAACTTAGCCACTATAGAGCTCAATCATGACTACATTGAGAAATTTACAGTGGACCAAATCATGGAAACCAAGCTAAAAAATAGGTCCGATTATCAAAACATACAACTCTATTGGGTTAAGGAAACTTCTTCCCAAGGGAAAATGGCTTACAATGAACCAAATATAGTAGAAGTTTCCTCATCTGAGATAGGAACGTAATACAATAAGGACCATTTCTACCCAAGGGAAAAGGATTGACCCAAGTGCCCATCTAGGCCCATCTAAAAAATAGTCTAGATATTGAAAGTTTTTGGATCATGATTTTTCAACATATTTTTTTGGGCCTTCCCATCCATTTTTCGAGGAAACTATGCAAACAATTGAGTTTTGGAGTTGTTCTCCTATTGTTCTTTCTAATAATCTAAAGAAACCCAAAATGGAGTACAAAGCAGAAAATTTATGATCCCAATAAGGATAATTTTTACAAACAAATTTGATTTGTCTAACTTAGTGTTCTTGCTCAACCCTAATCATGTTATGATTATTGTTCTAACATTTTATGGTTTTTTCCCATCATTATAAAATGTAGTTTTAACCTCTTGTTACAGTTTTTATTTATTAATGAGTGTACCCATCACATCTCTTCTAAAGAGGAGCTAGCACCATTTAGCTACTTTGAATTGTTATGTACATTACAATGTTTTTTTCCAGTTGATTCATCAATAGATTTTGGTTTTTACTACAATACTCAACTTTAAATATTAAGAGAGGTAGGTGTAGGGGAGTGGGGTCGTCTATGACACTTAAGGAAGAAAATACTTGGAGTATGCTTTGAGACTTGGTACTACCACGAATAATGACACAGAACAACATTTTTTTAGGCCTCATCTCTCTTAAACAAAAAGGAGTTTTTTAAGTCATGATGATTGGTGATTCCATAAATAATATTATCTCTATATTACTATTAGATTATCCCATCCAATCTTCCTCTTCCAGACTTTGTCAACAAATTATATCTGTTAAGGAGGAATTTGACATAATATAATTATGTCATGCACTTTGCAGCATCAACTCGAAGGTAGATAAGAAATAAATGAGAGGGTTTTCTTTTATGAAGGGTGTCTAAGCAAAAAAGAGGGTGACATTCCATTACTCACCAAATTTACTGACCATGAATAGCATTAATGAGGGAGACCCTCAATACACCACATACTCGAGAAAGCGAAGGGAAAAAAGGAAATTGAACATTTGGCTCCTCCCTACATCATACTCTATTTACCCTTTCCCCTTCAGTGAAGTAATAAAACGTACAATAATAGGGACAAATCCTACACATGGGTTCAATTTTTAGATTGAAGGTTTAATATAGGTCATGTCAGAGGAAAATGGTATTGTTTACTTGAAGGAGAGGACATTGGAAACTCAATCACCTCTATGCATTCTAGTCTTGGGAAACCTTAGTCCTCTTGCATTGTAATATTCTAGATATAAAATAGTATGCAGAACAAAAATAGTTATCTAGAAATGGCACATAACAATGATATAACCAGAACAACACCACAATAACACCAGAATAATACCAGAATAACACCAACAATAAAACTTTGATTACTGAGAGCAATGTTCACTTGTCTCTTCGAGGGGGAAACCTCCAACAGATCAGAGCTCTATTACAATAATATCCAAGACAAAACTTCTCACACCCTCTACTCCTATTTATACTAAATATGTCTATCCAAAAGAACAATCTAGAGGAAGATCCTTCTATAAGCGAGAGCTTCTATTAGGTCTTCTTACATTTGACTTATTCTTCCGTATTGCTAGGCCTTATTAATATTGACCTTTATTACATGGAAATATATTATTCTACCTACATGAGGGGTTAGGTCCCTAACATGTCCTCCCCCTTAAAAACAACCTTGCCCTCAAGGCTTGAGATGAGGAAATTGCTGCAGAATGGTAGTTGGTTCCCAAGTGGCATCTACTGGAGTTGTATCTTTCGACTGGACTAACACTTCCTTCATGGTGCATTGATGCAGACGACACTCACGCTGTTCCAAAACTGCTTGTGGTTATAGCCAAATGGAGCCTTCTTTTTCCAACTCGGGAAGGTTGGTTTGAGTTTGGCACTTAATTCCAATCACCTTCTTTAAGCATGAAACATGAAAAACAAGATGGATCTTAGAGTGACTGGGCAAAGTTAATTGATAGGCCACATGTCCCACACAGTTGATAATGGTATAAGAACCATAAAATTTGGGCACCAGTTTCTGACAATGGTTATCCTTGAGGGAAATTTTCTTATAAGGTTGCAGTCAAAGAAACACTCGATCCCCTTCTGCAAATTTGACGTTCAGAGTGACCTTGATCTGCTTGTTGCTTCATGAAATTCTAGGCCATGACCAAATTATCTTTGAGGGTACGGAGAATAGACTCTCGAAATGTAAGCATTTGGTCAACCCGCTGGACCTTCGAGACACCTGACAAGTATGAGAGAAATGACGGTGGCTTTTGTCGATATATCACTTCAAAAGGAGTCATGTGAGTAGTTTTATGGTAAGAAGTGTTGTACCACCATTCAACTAGTGGTAACCATTGAGCCCATTGATTTTTCCTTTCTGATGCAAAACACCTCAAATATGTTTCCAAACACTTGTTGACAAATTCATTTTGACCATCAATCTAGGGATGATAAGTTGTGCGGAGATGCAATTGGGTGTCTTGAAGCTTGAACAATTTTTGCCAAAAATTGTTGGTGAAAGTTGGGTCGCGATAAAAAACAATAGAATGAGGCATGCCATGAAGCTTGAAGATTTGATCCATGAAGAGTTGAGCCACAATGGAGGTTGTAAATGGGTGTTGAAGAGCACATAAATGAGCATACTTCGAAAGACGATCAACTACCACCATGATGACTGATTTATTTCTTGATTTAGGTAAACCTACAATAAAATCCATAGATATATCCCTCCAAATAGCAGGTAGAATCGAAAGTGGTTGTAGTGTGCCAGGAGCTTTGACTGTTTCACCCTTGTTGTGTTGACAAACATCACATTATGCCACAAAATTACAAACGTCGTGTTTCATACCATCCTAGAAAAAAGAAAATTTGACCCGGTCATAGGTTTTGGTAAAACCTGAGTGCCCAACAGTGGGTGTATCATGAAGCTTAGAAAGTACTATGGATTTAAGTTTTGACTGTTTACTTAAATACAAATGACCTTTGTATCGAAGCTCTTCATTGAGCCAAGAGTACTCTAGGGAAACTGGAGAATTGACCTGCAATTGTTGTATCAGATGCGAACTTTTGGGATCGTGTATTCATTCTTGGCGAACAACGTGGAGCCAATCTGGTACAATGAAGGACAGAGAAAAAACGGACCCTTCATCTTCATATTTTCTGGAAAGTGCATTAGCACCCACATTGTCTTTACCTTTCTTGTAAATGATCTCATAATCATATCTAAAGAGCTTAGTCACCCATTTTTGTTTCTCTAGGGAGGAAGGGCGTTGTTCCAAAAAATACTTGAGGCTTTGATGATCTATCTTAATTTGGAAGTGTTTCCCCAATAAATAAGGGCACCAAAGATCCATGGCATGCAGAATAGCCAACATTTCCTTTCCATAGATTTATTTTCCCAAATTTTGCTTTGACAGTTGTTTGCTGGTAAAGGCCAAAGGCTGACCCTCTTGCATAAGGATTGCTCCAATTCCTTTCCTGAAAGAATCACATTCCAGGACAAAGGTGTTTGTGAAATCAAGAAGGGCCAGGACTGGAGTGGTGCACATGGCCATCTTCAAGGTTTGAAAATCTTGAACAACTGTTGGATTCCAAGTGAAAGAATTACTTTTAAGGAGAGCAGTGAGATGTGCCACAATCTTTCCATAATTATTAACAAACTTGTGATAATAACCCGTTAAACCCATAAATCCAAGCAATCTTTTGAGAGTCTTTGGGTGAGGCCAATCTTGCATAGCTTCAATATTTTTAGGATCCACCCTGCCATCGGCCTTTCCAACAAGATGACCCAAGTACTAGACTTCTGAGGCGCCAAAAGAACATTTAGATTGTTTGAGGAAAAGTTGGAGTTTAGAGAGTAGATGGAGAACTCGATCCACATGAGTAAGATGGGTTGTCCAGGTTTTACTATATATGAGGATATCATCCAATAAAACTAAGACGAAAGGACATAGAAAAGGACCGAAGACATGATTCATGAGGCTTTGGAAAGTGAAGGGAGAATTACACAAGCCAAAGGGCATGACCAAAAATTCATAGTGGCCCTCATGAGTTGTAAACGCAGTCTTAGGAATGTCTTTCTCGTTCATACGTATCTGGTGGTAGCCAGAATGAAGATCAAGTTTAGTAAATAACTCGACATCACTCAATTCATCTAAGAGGTCATCAATGACATGAATGGGAATTTTGTCTTTAATGGTGAGTTTGTTGAGGGAGCGGAAGTCAGGACACATGCACCAAGAAACTTCTTTATTTAGGACCATGACCACAAGAGAAGAGTAGGGGATTGTACTAGGGAGGATAACACCTACATTGAGCAATTCTTGAACAATTTTTTTAATTTTTTTGGGAAAAGGGATGATGATAGGGATGGATATTGGGAGGAAGGCTTCCAGGGACAAGGGGAATGGAATTATCATGAACACCATAGGAAGGAGGGAGTCCTTAGGGAGTGGAAAAAACCACTTGATGTTTAGAGAGTATGGATTGGAGGTCTTGCGACACAGATGGTGTCTAAGTGGCTTAAATGACATGGAGTTGTGCAATAATGCAAGAATGACCTTTTTTGAGCATCTTTTCCATGCGATGGGAACTGATTATCTCTGGGGGACCAACGATGATTCCTTGGAACTTATATTGTTGGCCCTCCTAGTCAAATTCCATGGTTAATTCCTTAAAATCCATGGAAATGTGACCCAAAGTCCTTATCCATTATGCGCCCAACACAATGTCACAACCACCCATGTCGATAGAAAACATATGACATTTCATGTGATACTGACCAATTTGGAGACGCCCATTTTCACAACACCCTCCACATTTCATGGACCTGACATTTGAAATCATGATTTAAAAATTATTGACAACACATATATAGAAATTAGTTTCTTGAGCAATGTGGCGATGAATAAAATTGTGGGTGCTTCCACTATCAACAAGAATGATGACCTTCCTATTCTTAATGTAACCAATTAGCTTGAGGGTTTGGCGAGAAGAGAAGTCAATGAGAGCATTGAGGGAAATGACTCGTTCTACTTCAAGAGGGTCTAAGGGAGGGGTCATGTCAGCGGGTTCAGGTGACACGACCACAAGGGGATCCTCAACATCATCTTCTGAAACATCCTCCGCGATGGCCATAAAAATATTTTTTTCCTTACACTTATGCCCATGAAAATATTTTTCATCACAATTATAACAAAGGCCTTTGAGTTAGCATTCAACCATTTCTTCCCTAGTCTATTTATGCATCTTTAATGGAATATAAGGAGGAGTGTGAGTGACTCGTTTAGTGCGAGGAATAAAGGAGGGTTTTCGATTTTGAGAAGAGACAACCTGTTGTGCTTCCTTATCTCTTTTAGTAGTGTCCACCCAACTCTGAGGGCGAGCCATGAGGACATGGGAACAAATATCATCCTTGAGGCCACTGAAAAAACATTCTAGGAAAAAAGCATTAGACATGCCCTCTATACAGAAAGCCAATCGCTCAAAAGTGGCTATAAAGTCTTCCACTATGCCAGATTGTTTCAACTTTGTCAAACGACCTAAATGGTTGGTGTCAGTGTGAAAGCGTTCATAGAGCTATTCCACAAAGTGTGTCCAAGATACATACCCTTGGCAGACATTTTTTCTCCATTGCCACCATTGCCAATGTTCTTGATCGAGATGGAGAACACCATACCAGAGTTTGGCCAATTCATCTGTAATGCCATACAAACAGAAATAATGTTCCATTTGAGTTACCCAGCCAGTGGGATCGGAGCCATCAAATTTTGTCATATACATTCGCAGAAGGCATAGGTCACATTGAAAGTGATGGGGATGGAAATTCTGGGAATGAGAGGAAGTTTCACTTTCAGTTTGCAAAGGTGGGTTAGATGAAGGAAGATCTGCAGGGATATGCAGCTTGGTGCAGATCATCATAGTGAAGGAGACAAATTGGGTATTGAAGGATTCAAGATGGGTAGCGAGGTCTAGTTTGAGATCTTGTTTGAGGTCCTCTATTTTGGCATCGATGGAGGAATGCATGTTTTTATTAACGATGGAAATATTTGCACTGAGTTGTCTCACTTCTTGTTGGGTTTCTGTGAAATTAGAGTGCAAGGAATTAAAGCGAGCTTCAAAGTCTTAGCTACGGGTGTGGGCCATGATGAAGAGGGAAAACGAAAAGGGGCAGGTGGGACCACACATAAAATGGGTTATGGGTGAAGTGTATCACGATGATCAGGGTGACGAGTGGA
>JASDQU010108654.1:79538-95754 GCA_032191745.1 Picea mariana
AGTTGTGCACCAATAGATCTCGTCTTCTCTATTTTTGTTTCCATCCCGAGGCTTAGGGTATTCAAGGGTTCTACAGACAAGGGTTTTCTTTGTGCTATAGCTCTCTGAGATACGTGTGGGGTCCAATAGTAGTACTCGACCCAATATCTCAGGGCACCAACTAAGGAGGCTAGACTGTGCCCTTAGTCGTACTACCCAACTACCCAGGTACTAGAGAATACCTTCCCGAGTGTTTTTCTCGGTGGCACTATAGCAATCAGGCGGTCGATCGATTTATCTATGGAGGTCTTTAAGAGATCTAGGTCGATCCATATACAGGTGTTTTTTGATGCACTACGACTCGAAGGGGTACCAACAAGGGTGGCCAACATATGTGCGCTTAAGTACCACTTATATTTAATGCATATATGAATCCCCGATCATGGGTTTATGCATGTAACGAAAGATCTTTGTAGCTTAAAGACGTCGGAATAAGTCTCTACCTTGAAAAAAAAAATTAACCCACAATTTTCTACTGAGGAAGGTGCTCTGATACCACTTGTAATATTCCAGATATAAAATAGAATGAAACAAAAATAATTAGCTAGAAATGGAAGATAACAATGATATAACCAAAACAACACGACAATAACACCAGAATAATACCAAAATAACACCAGAAATATCACTTTGATTACTGAGAGAAATGTTCACTTGCACCTTCGAGGGGACAACCTCCAACAGAGTAGAGCTCTATTACAATAATATCCAAGAAAAAACTTCTCATACCCTCTACTCCTATTTATACTAAATATGTCTATCCAAAACAACAATCTAGAGGAAGATCCTTCTATAAGCAGAAGGTTCTATTAGGTCTTCTTACATTTGACTTATTCTTCCTTATTGCTAGGGCTTATTAATACTGACCTTTATTACATGGAAATATATTATTCTACCTACGTGAGGGGTTAGGTCCCTAACATGCATGCACAACCATGGAACATTGTTATTTCCATATTATTACATCCTTTATGATATGAAGGACCTATGGAAAGGTCTAAAGCAATGTGAAAAATATGTGGTGGAAATGAATTTCAACATTACCTACTTGAATTTATAGTGGAATCATTTGAAAGAAGGATTTGAATGCCAATTGAATGAAAACAACAAGATCAAGGATCAATGCACTATTGAAATTGGGGGCTGTATACTCAGTTTGAGATAATGGGAGGCATAGTCTTGTGCCTTTATGAAATTTTTTATGGGGAAACAAGTGGTGATGGGCCCAACTATTAAATCATTGTATTGTTTGGAAACACACATGGTGTGTGAGATTTTTGGGTGACTTTAAAAATATTTACACCATGTTTGGTGTTGCTTCATTAGATTTGGGGTATATCGTGTACGTTCATCCCCTAGATGGTTTGATATGGATTGTATCATGAGAGATGGTTCATGATGTATATGCATATTCGATATAATTTGCTAAGTGCATTCTTGACCTTAGTTTATTGTAGGCTTGGTCTTCTTCCCTTAGGCGTTGGACATATCTTCCCAGTTTGGTGGATGCCCTTCATTGAGGCTTCATGGAGGAGCCACTTGTTTAGAGAGTGTCATGTAGAGGATTTTGATTATTTTTCATGATGGAGGATTGATTCAAGCTCTATTTAACATGTGAGAACTTGGTTTCTTATTCAAAGGATTCAAGATGGCTTGGGAATTCCTGGGGTTTCGACAATGTTCTTATAGGGGGTAGCTGAACCAATGGAGTACATTGATGTGGAGGATAGATGGAGTCCATGGATGCTCAAGATGGATTTGTGTGTACTTTCCTTGCGTAGCTACATCAAATTGGAGTCATTATTGGGAATGACATCACCATTAGATCATGACACTTGTACTCTAGAGTGGACATGTCACTTGTGTGGCCTACAAGGGATCATGTAGGTTTCCTGTAAGGACTTCGGCCCACATAGTATTTTTGGCCTCGCTTACCTATCATATAAATAGAGGAAGGAAAGATTACTTCCACAACATATTCATTCACTCACTTGTATTCAATCTTGCGATGAGATGTGACGAAGAGAAGAGAGTATGCACCTCCTTTCTCTTTCTCTCTCTTAAGTCCTCATTTGCACTCTCTCTCTCTCTCTCTCTCTCTCTCTGCACTAGCGTTTCACGGTCTTCTTAAATTTTCTTGAAACATATTGGAGTTCTAGGGTTATGATTTATCCATTGGAGATTGGAGATTAGGGTTTTGAGATAAAACCCTAGGGTGGATTTGTGAAGAAGAAGAGAAGAGAAGGATGTCTTGCCTTGGATGTTGTGTTGGAGAGATTATTGCACTTGGATATTCTTGGTTGAGCTAGGGTTTGATTATTTACCCTCGAAAGGAATTTTTTTGATAATTGGCATTTTTGTACTAACCTTTAGAGAAGGATATGATATGTACTTGTACTTCATCTACTTATATATGAAGTTTCTAGCTATCCACATCTTGTGTCATTTTCATATTTGAATTTTAGTTATATATGTTATTTACGATTTGCTATTTACAGTCATTTATGTCTTGTTGATTGGACATAAGTAAAAGGGAAAATTGTTAAGTGATTTTATGTCTAAGAAAGAATATAAGAGGCTTATTTTACTACTATTATACTATTGTAATCATTGTTGTAAAAATGTATTTTCAGATTTGATTATTAGCTAATAAGTTTCACTGGAAGGGGATGAAACTTATGATCCAGATTTATGAGTGGAACGAAATAAATAACATATTGAATACAATAACATAGAGATATGGAGAACAACAATGGATATCCAGTGAACAATAACTTATATTGAATAAAGAAAATTGCATGAAACTGTAAAATTGCAGAAATGAAAAAAACTTGCTCGAATGGTGGTAGTTATCTCTGAGAAGAGATGTGGCTGATATGCACATTCATATGAGAAAAATGATTACAATGAGGCTCCAGAGGCCTTTTTAACATTACTCATGAATTCCAAAATCATAGACATCCAAAAACCTAACCCTAGGAGATGAAACACCAAAAGTCAACTTCCTGGGGTTGTAACTTTTGCATACGACCTCTATTTTAGGTGTCTGATAGCTCGTTGGAAATGTATTTTCGAGAACTACACATTATGTTATCAACATATAACTTCATCCATTGTTGACTGTAGAAAGACAGAAAAAAAAACAATGTTTAGGGCCCCAAAATGGCCTTGGAAGTACAGAAAGATGTACTGACATGAAAAATTCCAAAATAAGTCAGTTGGAATAGGTGGGCAGCCACCAATATCCACCTGAATGTTGTGTAGGGATTCAGAACATGCCTGAAAGTGTAGAACCCATAATTAGAAAGAAATGCCATCATTACAAAGAAATGTGTTGAACTAAAAACTATCAAGATGAGCCTTTTGGAATAGGTGGGTGGCCACCAATATCCACATGGATCAGCCCAACCCCGTTAGGAACCAATGGTATTTATTGTGTTGAGTTCCCCTATCAGGTGAGGAAATTTTTGCTGAATTTGGCCCCGGGTGATCCTCTTTCCTTGGTGCAGGAGTTGCCCTACCTTGACAACCCGATAAATATGAATCCTCTGTTGGTGAGTTCCCTTTACCTGTGTGTCCACTATATGATAAATGGATGCCTGTTCCATGTAGTCAGGGTTGAGCTCTATTGGTGTAAACTATTTTGCAATCTTCGAGGTGTCCAATAATGGTGGAAAATATGGTTGAAGGAGGTCCACATTGAACATTGGGTGCAAGCAAAGGAAGGGTGGATTGTTGAGCTCAAAATCATTGTCACCCACAACCTTGGTGATAGTGTAAGGCCCATAGAGAAGTGGAGCCCTTAAGGCACTATTTCTATAAATATAACCATACCTTATCTCCCACTTGAAACTTGTGCGGTAATCGGTTTTGATCATGACGATGCTTGTACATAGCATTGGCTTTATGCAGAATCTCATGGATCTATTGGCGGATGTTCTGAATCCACTCAATGAATCTAGTGGCTTTGTCAGCCTCAGACTGAACATGGGATGATTCTTCCTGTGTGGTTTCAAGAGGTAGTGAAACATCAATTGGACCCAAGGGTTAGAATACTATCCCCACCTAAAATGGGCTATGGTCGATGGAGCTATGGAGATCCCTGTTGTAGCTGTGTTGAACATAGGGAAGACTCTCATCCCATGTATGTAGATGCTTAAAGTTATACATGCACAAGATGTGCATAATCATTTGATTGAGGACCACTTCTTGGCCATCGGTTTTGGGGTTGAAGGAAGTGGATTTAGTGTGATTGGTGTCCAACATTGACCAGAGACTCGACTAAAATGTGTTGAGGAACCTGTTGTCCCGATATGAGATGATTTTCTATGGTATCCCAAAATGTACCCACACCCATTCGAAGAAGAGCTTGGCAATATCTGCCACTGTGATTCTCTTCTTGTAGGCTGTCAGAATGGCCATCTTCGAAAACCGATCAACCACCACAAATACACA
The DNA here is from genome assembly GCA_032191745.1 of Picea mariana. Lineage (NCBI taxonomy): Eukaryota > Viridiplantae > Streptophyta > Pinopsida > Pinales > Pinaceae > Picea > Picea mariana. The sequence continues at coordinate 84,033 of JASDQU010108654.1, forward strand.
ATCATTTCCTTTCTTGGTGGATGGAAGGCCATACATGTAATCCATTGAGACAGATTACCAAGGCCTCTCGAGAGTAGGAAGAGGGTTTTATAAGCCTTTCTTCTTGATGGATGACTTGGAAATGGCACATGCAATGCAATATATGATATACTTGTTGGCGTCATGTCACAGTTTTGGCCAATAAAAATGTTTATGTAGAATGACCACAATTTTCTCCATGCCAAAATGTCCTCCCATCCGACTATAGTAAGCCTCCCAAATTAGCTTTTCAAGCTCGCTTGCAGGAACACAAAGGTGGCCTAGATGGCATAATAATCCATCATGAATGTGAAAATAGGTGACATTCAGACATGTACCAAGGAGATGGTAGGTGGTGGCGAAGTCATGGTCTCATTGATAAAGTTGGGGCCACTTAGATGCCTCATTCCCACAGGAATGGAGCGCGATGGTGAGTGCGACAATGGGAGGTCAACTGAGGCAGTCAACGACATGATTTGTGCTCCATGTCTTATACTTGATGTTGATATTGAACTACTGCAGGTATGTGGACCACTTTTGATGGTGGTCATTATGCAAATTCCCTTATGTCTGTATGAATTGCAGAGGCTTGTGATAAATTTGGATGATTGTCTCCTTTCCCAGAATGTAATGTTTCCATTGACGGTAGGCTTGAACAATGGAATACATTTCCTTGTCATAGGTGGGGTATTTCCATACGGTATATGAGAGTGTCTCACTATGGTATGTTATTGGATGATTGTTCTGAGTGAGAACCGTGCCTACAACATAGTCGGAGGCATCAATCTCAAACTCGAACGATTTTTATAGATCGGGTAAGGAGAGGACTGGAGTTGAGCATAAGCGATGCTTTAGATAATCAAATTCCTGTTGTTGTGCCTTCCCCCATTCAAAATTTTCCTTTCCACCTCCCTTGGTCACTTGGTTGAGGGCCCATGCAATATGTGAGAATCCCAACATGAACCTTTGGTAGAAGTTGGAAATTTCCAAGAATCTCCAAAGCTCGGCTAGTGTGGTCGAGGTTGGGCAACCACAGATGACTTGGATATTAGCTGGATCCACATGTACCCCATGCTCATCAACAATGTATCCCATGTATTGGACCGTTGAGTGCTCAAAACCCGTTGAATATGCTGCATGTGCTCCTCCCATGTTCTGCTGAAGATGAGGATGTCATCCAGATATACCACTACAATAGAGTTAGTGAAGGGTCTCAATACATCATCCATCAACCTCATGAAAGTGGTTAGTGCATTTGTTAAGACAAAGGGCATGAACAACCATTCGAAGAGACCTTCTTTAGATTTGAAAGTTGTCTTCCATACATCAGTAGGTTTGATGAGAACCTGGTGGTAGCCAGACTTTAGGTCAATTTTGCTGATGAACTTTTCCCCCTTGAGTTGGTCAAGAAGGTCATCAATTAGGGGAATTGGGTACCGGTTCTTGACTGTGATTTTGATTAATTATTTATAATCAATGAAGAGCCGCCAGGTCCCTTATTTATTCTGCACTAGTACAATCGGGCTTCCACAAGGGGAGGAGATGGGTTGGATGTGACCCTTTTGAAACAACTCTTGGATTTGGTGCTTGATTTCATCATTTTCTATCATCAAGAAATGATTGAATAGTCCATTAGGTAGAGGTGCACCGAGGGTTAGATAAATTGAATGCTTGAATTGGAAGTGCATCGGTACCCCAGTGGGTGAGGAGAAGATGTCTCTGTACTCTTCCACAATCCCATCTATTTTCTTTTGCTGCAAAGAGAGGCTTTGTATAGAGGTCAAAGATGTGGCGAAGACCTTATTCTCACTGCAAACACAGATCACAAAGAAGACGAACTTCCTGGTCTGTGAAATGACCTTACTACATTGCTTAGAAGAGATTAAAGAAATAGAAGTAGGCGACACTACCTCTGATATCCTGTCCAATTATCTACCCAAATTAATAATAACACTGCGGGGTCTAGACTCATACACAACATGTTGCTTCCAAAAATATGGCTAGACTAAAAGAACATCGCAAACTTCAAGGGGAGAAATATCACACAGTACCTCATCTTTGAAGGGCTTGATGTCATACGGCAGAAAAAACTGTTGGTTGACATGGAGATCTCTTCCTTTGTGAAGCCAGTCGATGGTGTAGGGTTGTAGGTGTGGTATCATTTGCAAGTCAAGTCGCTTGATGACCTCTGTTGATATTAGGTTCTTCTAACTGCTTCTATCGAAAATGAATTGAAGTAGAGCCCCCTTTACCCATATATGTGAGTGAAAGAGGCATTCCCCTTGCTCGAGTTCTTTTGGTTCGCTTGGTTGGAATTTTGTGGTAGTGACAGCGGCACTAGATTTGACATCAATAATCTGCTTCCCTCTACCTGGATTTTATTTAGAGTTAGAATCTTCCTCTGACTCAGAATATTTCAACTCAGCCACTAGTGACTTCTTGGAGCGACATTATTTGGTTTTGTGCCAAGGGATTTTATGGTATTCACACCACTTTCACGTGTCCTTCTTCGACTTATCACTACCCTTCTTGGGTTGCCACTTGGACTGGTTGTCCTGAGAGTGGCCATATTTTCTCGATCCCTTGTTTTTTGGGCTGGGGACGCCTTTTCCCTGCTTCAACTATGAGGAGTTTGCATATCCAAACTCTCACCTCTTCTGCTTAAATTTTTGCTCGATCTTGACAACATATCTATAAGCCGCACCTAATGATGCAATGTCTAGAAACTCAATTTTTGTTTGAATGTATCTATGTAGACAGTCACTGTATTTGAGCACCAGATGTCGTTCAGAGTCTTTGATACCCAATTTGGTGCGCAAGGTATGGAAAATATTGGTGAAATATGGTACTGTCTGGTCCCTTTCATGATGCAGCATGGTCCATCTTCTTTACTAGTCCTCCTAGCTTCCAATAGGGTAGTATTGTTCTTTAATGGCATGCTTGAAGGAATTCCATGTGGGGGTGACCACAAATATTTCATATTACTTTGTGTCCCTTTTCTCAGAGTAAGTATCCCACTAGTCCTTAACATGGGGGACAACCTTATGCAGTGAAAAAGTAATATTTTCCCTATCGGAAAAATTGTGGACCAAAAAATACCCTTTGAGCAGACTCAACCATTTATCTACAACATCCGCATCTATCGGTACTTAAAATAATGGAATATCAAAATTTACTTGTACCTTGAAGGGGGTTGCGTGGCCTCTTGATGAAGATGCGTCTCCTGTGGGAATTCCTCAAAGTTTCTGTGCAAAATTTTCCATCATTTCCTTCCTTTGTCAAGCAAGGGATTAATCGAGCAACAGTTTAAAAGGATCTCCTACTTCATCATCTTTCTTATCGTCCCCCATGAGTTTTTGTCAGGGTCGGTGCGACCAATCTTGCAAAGGCTGAACTGATTTGAGTCCAAACTTCTTGTACCCAAATCGTGTTGGGGACATGCACAAAGAAAAACAAATCAAGAGTAGACTGCTCTGATACCACTAATCCGAATTTATGAGTGGAGAGAAATAAATAATAGATTGAATAAAGTAACACAAAGATACAGAGAACAATAATAGATATCCAGTGAACAATAACTTCTATTGAATAACGAAAATAGGCTAAAACTGTAAAATTGCAGAACTGAAAACAACTTGCTCGAATGGTGGTAGCTATCTCTGAGAAGAGATGTGGCTGCTACACACATTCGTCTGAGCAGAATGATTACAATGAGGCTCCAGAGGCCTTTTTAACATTACTCATTAATGCCAAAACCATAGACATTCGAAAACCTAACCCGAGGAGATGAAACGCCAAAAGTTATTTGAGCTTCGATGGCTAAGTTGGTACCTCAACTTCCCAGGGTCGTAACTTTTTCATACAACCTCCGTTTTAGGTGTGTGATAGCATGTTGGAAAGGTATTTTAGACAAATACACATTCTTCCATCAAACTTGAATTCGTCTATAGTTTGTCTATGGAAAGCCAAAAAAACATTGTTTAGGTCCCCAAAACATCCCTATAAGTAAAAAAAGATGTACTGACATGAAAACTTCCAAAATCATCCAGTTGGAATAGGTGGGCGACCACCAATATCCACCTAGATGTTGTGTAGGGCATCGAGACAACACCATAAGTGAAGAACCAACAATTAGAAAGCAATTCCATCATTACAGAGAAACATGCTAAACTAAAAATTGTCAAGATGAGCTAGTTGGAATAGGTGGGTGGCCACAAATATCCACCTAGATCAACTTATCTCTTCATTTGGTATGTTTTATCCTTAATTTGTTAGGAAATTCAAGGCTATTTGAAGTGAAATATTATGATCTTTCTGGTTTTTTTTTATAATGTAATTTATAGTAGTTCTAAAGGATGAAAATTCTAGGGTTAAGATCTAGGAAACCTTCTAGGAAGAAGGTGAAATTTCAATTTTGCATTAATTGCCTAAGTGCATGAAATGTCCACACGGTGGCCCACCTAAACCTTCCTCATTTCCTCATGTTGTATTCACCACTTAGTATTGTGGACACCTCTATGGACTCTACTTCTTCTGTCCTATCTGGTATCTTTGTGGACCATCCTACTATCTATCCTAACACATGTTGTGTGAGCCTCTCTAGGTCACTTTGTTTCCTTTGCTGAAGAATCATCTATGATAAATGTTATGAACACAAGAACCATAGAAATGGATCATCAAGACTTAATTATGCAAGTGGACCTGAATATCGAATCCCGGTTTGAGAATTTTTAATTTCTAGCTTTAATTTCCAGTGTTAGGGTAATGTAAGACTTAGGATTGAGGTTTCTAGACTAACTTTCAATTGTTGTATACCCTAATTCTACGATTGAGTACAACCATGTTAATATAATATTTTAATTGTTATTATTAAAAAAAATCCCCTTTCAATATTTTGTTTTATTTCATTTTCAATCCAATATGAATCATACCCAAGTTTAAAACAATATTTGTCAATTTAGAAAGCATGTGATTTTTTTTTACCAAAATAGAAATATTTATATTAATAAAAAAAGTTGCAGCCAAGGCTAGCAGTAGAGTACATAGTGTTGATGTTCCAAGTAGAAAATAATAGGCCTTTATAAATAAAAGGCTAGCTTGTAGCAAATAAAAAAAGTTGATGTTCCAAGCAGTGCTACATGTGGTCTGTTTCACATAACACCTAGAATAAAAATAACACAATAAAACATAGAAATTAAAGGTGAATTTGGATACTGTATGCTTCATGTTGATCATCATTAGTGTGAGGAGATCTCTACTTCTCAATTTCAATGGGTTTCACTTCAAGTCCGAGTCTTCCACTAAGAAACTCTAAAAGAAGGCATTTGGATTTGGCGTTGGCTGCAATCACTTATTGATTATTCATAACTTGATTGAAAACTCTATTGTTACATGCAAACCAAATCTTCCAACATATATATTTTGGGAGTGAACTCCACACTCTTTTAAGAGTGGCCTTGTTTTTAAACTTTCCTTGATATCATTTACCCTAGTAAGTAAACACCTCTTTCTAGGAGGAGGACCATAGTACTCTATAATTTATTCCAACGAAGGAAAAGGACCATACTTTTTTTATAAAGTTGCATTCAAATAACAAATGATGTATTGTTTATTCTACTTATAGACATAGTCCGCACCTAGAAGGACCCTATATACCCCCATTTTTTATATTTTTAGTCATTAAAATCTTTCCATGTATCATGATCCAACATAAAATGTTAATTTTTGGTAGCCCATAATTGCACCATATTTTATTCCATATTGAAGTTCAATGTGGAAGAGGGATGGAGGATAATTGCAATAGATACTCATCCTTAACTTTTCAAACTAGTTTTCCCCAACCTATTTTGTCTTGGACCTGATGATCACAGGGGATGCACCCATTGAGAGAATCAATAAGGACAAGAATCAAGGGATGCAGTGGATCTAAAGGTCCTTGCATGTTCTAGATCAACCAATGACCAAAGTTATGTGACCAGTCATAAATATCATATAAAGATTTTAATTTTTTTTCCTCCATCCAACATTTTAATGAAGTCAAATTTTCATTTTTTTGTAAAGCCTCTTTTCCAATTATACTCTCATCCCATATAGATATGTCCTTCACATTCCCTAGGATCCAAGGTATCTCAGAATGAATAAAAGGGACAATGGTTTTTAGAAGCTTCCAAATATGGTAGCCTCTTTGATTCTTCGTTATGTCTTCTAAGCACCTTTTCTTCATTCCCTTGAAATATTTTTTCCATAACACCTTTTTCCACCAATCCATTTTTCCTATGACAAGCCTCCACAAAAAATTTGCTCCCTTTACCATGTTCATGAATGAAGGATATTTTATCCCTAGTCCCTCACCATATTTAATAATTGTGACCACCTTCCAATTGATTAAGTGGAGTTTATTAGCATTGGATTTGCTTCCCTGCCACAAGAAATTTTTTATTTCCTTCCCAATTTGATGCTTAATTTTTTTTGGTGCCAACATAACATAACATTAGAAAATGGGGAGGGTTGAAAGAAAATTTTTATTATCACCACTCTTCCTATGGGGTTTAACCATTGTGACCCCCATTGCTTAAATTTATCTTTCACATTTTCAATAAATATCGACCAAGACTGAGAATATGGATTATTAAAAGAGATGAGAATTCCAAGATATTTAAAGGATGACCAATTTTCAGTGAAACGAAATTGTAAAATTCTAGAGATAGAGTGCATCACATGAAAATTTACATTCCAACCTAAGATTCAAAACTTTTGGTGATTAAATTTCTCTCTTGATATTGAAGTGAAGTTATATATCACTTTATTGAATCTATTTTCTATTATGGTTGAAGCACCGCCAAGGAGGAGGGTGTCGTCTGCAAACTGGGAGTGGCTTATCCTCTTAAGCTTCCAAACAATTTTAATTCCCGAAATATTCCCTCCAATCCTTTTCTCCTCTAATTTCCTTCCTAAAGAATAATCTATGATGACATATAAGAGATGTTATTGGGGGTAGCCTTGCCTCATACCTTGGTTTCATTGGAAAAAAGAGGTGGGTCTCCTATTTACTAGAGGAGTGATCCAAGGGGTGTTGATACAAGAAGATACCCATTGGATAAAAGAAGGACCGAATCCAAATTTAGCCATTACCTCAAACAAGAAAAAGTGTCTTACTTGGTTATAGGCCTTGGCCATATCCAATTTTATGATCATACATTTTTCTTTATTCTCCTTGCTGGAGTGTATGGCTTCTTGTACCCACGCTATGTTGTCAACAATTTCTCTATTTTGCATAAATCCCCCTTGATTTCTGAGATGATCTTGGGAAACATTTTCTTTAGATTGTGAGTTATTGTTTCTCATAATTTTATAAGAATATTTGTCAAGAGATATAGGAATAAACTACGAAAACGAAGAGGGGTTCACTTCTTTTGGTATTAAATCCAAAAAGGAGGAGTTAGTATTACATCCAATTTCACAAGACTTTTGTTCATATTGCAACATCCTCTTAAGATATGTCTTAATAATGCTCTCAAAAGATTGATAAAAGCAGATTGAAAACCCATCATGCCCAATAGCTTTATCACAATTTAACCCCATATGAATTTTAGAATTTCCTCCTCCTCGATTGGATTTAACAAATCAAGGTTCTGTTTTATTGTGATTATAGAGGGAATATTCTCTAGCATAGTCATCATCAATTAAGGATTTGTTTCTTCATATTTAGTGAAAAGGGATCCAAAGTGCACACAAGCTGTTATTTTTAATCCTTGAAAATCAAATATTTTGGTGCCATCCTCCACTATGATCACCTCTACATTTATTTGTAATTCTCTAGCCTTGACTTATTTATGGAAAAATGTAGTATTTCAATCCCCTACCTTCATCCATAGACTCTTGGATTTAAGCCTCTTAGTCTCCTCTTCATATCAAATGGATTTTTGGAGTCCTTGATGAATTTTTGTTTCTATTACCTAGAGTTTCATAGTGATCTATTCTTGATCTATTCTAGATTGTACTTCTTCAAGTTGATATATATAGTTCTTTTTCGATTGATGGAGAAATGCAAGAACTTCGGACCCATTCTTTCAATGCTTTCTTAACATATTTCAACTTTTTCTCCGATATGTATACAGGAGTGCATGGAACCCATATTATCTAGGCTACAACTATTTTATCCACCACTTCCTTGTAAGTTTTAAACCTATGAAGTGAAGAAATGCATATAGATTCTTAAGAAAAATATAAATTAATCAATGGATCATACACATAGTACACAAATATTTACGCTGGAAACCCTTAACCGGGAGAAAACCAAACTTCCTTGGTGGTGCACCTTTCAACTCGTCATTGTATTAATTTCACCATTCATCATACAATATATACAATGTTTTAGGTATTTCGTAGCTACCAAAACCCTAATCCCTTAATTCGGGATTAATTTAGAAAACCGCTAAAAATAGCAAAATCCGCCCCAAAAAAAAAAATTTGGGCGATGCCCCGAATGTTGTGCATAACCATGGGGGGCCAAACCTGGCCCCCCCTGGGACTCCCCCAAGAAAGCACCTGGTGCAAATGACACAAAGAGAAAAGGAAGTTGGGATCGTCAAACGCAGTTGTTGAATCTTACGCGCCCACACACACACATGCAAAGAATATAACACATACCCAACATTCTTGATTTTGGATCCATAATGGATGGAAACAAAAACGAAACGGTCCATAGTATGGAGAATCCCAAAGATGAAGAACAATCAACCTATGATTGGACACCACTGAAGGAATGATACTTGAATTTATTACATAGTATTGCAGAAGTAAATCATTCTATACCAAGAACCTATCTAATCTGGCGACTATGTACCCAATTCCAATTATCTCATTATTCCAAGTATATTTCCCTATGATAGGTTTGGTGTATATTAAATCCCACTATTCTATAAAATCATCCATTCATTCTCTAAGATGGTCTCGAATCTTATTTCATCCTCTTTTCTCATTATTGGAAAGAACCACATTGAAATATAAAACTATAACAATGTTGAGGACATCCTCTAAGTCCCTCAATGCTAGTAAACATCTCCATCAATCTTATTTTTCCAAATGATTTACAAGCATGTATAATTCAAATATATTAATACCCTTACTTGATTGAATATTGGTGGATATTGTGAGTATCTAGTTTTATGTTTGGTATGTGAAATATAAGTGTAGTACATGATTATTCTAGAGCATGCACAAATCCCTTGATGTTTCCCTTGAGTTGACCATTGTTCCTTCACACCATTTCCATTGTTGTTTCCCAATCTTTAAAGATTCCATTTTAGTCTTCTGAAGGAGCATAATGGTAGGTTTATTTGTTCTTACAAGATATCTTAAAGCAACTTATTTTCTTCTGCTACTAAGACCCCTACAATTCCAAGAGACTAATTATCATTATTTAGAAGATGGTTTGGCCATTGCCCCTCTGCAACACACCATTTCCTAGGGTTCTGGTGGGCTTTGATCCCCATCCAAGGGATTCATTTATTGACATTTGAGTCCTCACCATTTTTTCTTCCCTTTTATCTTCAATTGTCTTCCTGCCTACTTTTTTGGGAAGATTTTCTTCATATTCCCCATCCTACTTTTCATCATCTTCAAGTTCTATTTGGTATTTACCCTTTTATTTTTTCTTTGGTGAGATCATATCTGAGTCTAAGAGGTCTTCAATCTCCTCTATTGTTCCTAAGAATTGATCAGTCTCTTCCAATGATGGATATTCTGATATTTGCACTAAAGGTCGCTCTGCTTCCACTATGGATACTAGTCCTAAAACCTCATGTGAATTTACCAAAGGTTCTTCAAATGGGATTATCTCATCCCAAGATAATCATTTAATTTTGTTCAAAAACAATGCTTGACAATCTACTTTTCCATTACTCTCTGCCTCACACTGATCCACACAGTGAATAGATGAATTTCCTTTATTCGATGACTGAGTTCCTGGGATTCTTAACCCATCCAAAATTGAAAGCCCTAATGATGAAGCTTAATATTTGGCTTGAATATTAGTTTTTTTGCTCATCTTTCTCTTTACTATATGCCATTGTTCTTCTTTCTTTGGAGCTAATTTGGGAACGTTAGTGTTCTTCTTGTAGTCTTTCGCGACATTTGCACTTAAACGAAAATTGATCATAGTCTAAAGGATGTTCATGTTTATAATTGTATAGAGATAGCAAGATGTCCTCTAGTAGTCCCAGTTCAAATTCAAATTCTACACAAATTTGAGCACAAGTGTACATGTTCTCCTTAGACTCATCCATGTCAATGAACCACCCTAGAGAATTCCCAGTAATTCTAAGAGAATTTTCACTCCAATAGTGAAGAGGTAAATGTGGGAGGCACACCCACACAGAGATTGTTAAGGTGATGTCATATTTAATATTGAAGTTAGGATTCCATCTGTTCAAGTACATGCCTCTGGAACCAAACAAATATCCATTTTTGAAAATCAAATCTTTATCTTTGTCTAAAATAGTAAAGCACAATATCCCCTACCACAAAAGAACTGATGCATTTTTCCTTTTATAAAAACCCTCCAGTTTTCTTCTAGATAGATATCCATAGCCTGGGGTAAAGGCCAGATGCCAGTGAATTGTCCAATAAACACTCTTTCTACTAGGGAAAGGGATTTGTATCTTAATGGAGTAGAGGGAAACTTCACTTCTACAATTTTCTCATCTTGTTTGACAAATCAAGTTGGTTGTGCTCTTGAGGGATTTCCAAAAGAAAATACCATTGCTTGAAAGGATAGCACCTCACCTCCATCACTGGGATCAGATCGGAAAAGAAATCACATGTTAGGTTTTGTACTCAGAGAACTATCTTCCCTACTTCAAGACCCTTCTATTTCATAAGGACCATAAACTATAATAGAAAGCATGCAATGCTATCTATTAGTGAAAGAAAAATTACTATCCTAGCTAAAACCATTTCACATTATTTGAAATTACATCCTTTTCCATGGTAAAAATGAGACAAAAAAGTGGTCATAACTCTAATTATGGTGGGATCAAATCCATTGGAAAGAACACCAATTCTAAAATTTCACTTTTGCTTGTCCAAAAGTTGTTACACAATGAAAGTTGACACTAAGATCTAGTCACTCATGAGCTTAAAGAAGGCTTTCCAAGTGAGAATACATAGTTCCTCCTTTTCTTTCTACATTTTATTTTGTATTGAAAAACAAAAAGTAAAGAAAAATGGACGAATTGAGTTTTTAGTGTAAACCAAATGATATTTAAAGTGAAGAATGGTTTTTGAAATTAAAAAAATAAATTAACTGATCATTTTTTGTTTTGAAAATATTTAGTATTTGATTATTTCAGGTCAAAGATTTCAGCAAATATGTAATTTTCCAAAAGATTTTGGAGAGAGTTAGTAAAACTAGTGTAAATCCATCTTAATTTCATATTTATTATGCATCAAGAGGGAGTGCAAACATTTCCTATGTTTTTTCAATGTATAAAAAGGGATTTCACTTCTAGGGACTTGATCCCTCTCCTCACATGATAGATCCTAAGTTAATATGGATCTACGTGTCAACTCCATGTTGAGCACAAAAGGAATTACATATCTCCTAATGTTTTAACCACAACTCTCTCTCTCTCTCTCTCTCTCTCTCTCTCTCTCTTATATATATATATAAAAAAAATACTTAAGGACTTACACATCAATCTCA
>JASDQU010108654.1:99157-110522 GCA_032191745.1 Picea mariana
AATAAAATATTTATTTTTGACCCACATTGATTTTTTATTTTATTAATATTTTTTAAAATGTCACATGCCAACTCCATGTTGAACATGAAAGGAATTGCACATATCCCCCATATTGGGAAAAACATCTCTCAACACAAAAATGCACGAGTATAAATTTGGTTTGTTGTTATTTTTAAGTTTTTCAATTCTAAATTTATTTGGATAATATTCATATAGATAAATATTAATTTTAAAGATATTAAATTTTAAGTAGTCAAGTTATTTAAAAAATAATTTATTATAATAAATTTAATTTTTTAATATTAAATCAATTTAAATAATTTAAAATTAAATAATAATTAACTAATTAAATACAAATAATTATAAATTTATGAGATATAGGATCATCATTTATTATTAAAAAATAATTTATTGAATAGACAAAATAATTGATGATGATCATGATCATGGTTAACATCCATTGAGACCGTATCTAGTTTATCCCAACTTAAGAAAGGCAAGAATTTTTTTGGCTTTCTTTAGAATTTTATTTCTATGCCAGAAAAGGTTTAAGAGAAGTGTTCCTAAATCACCATAGTTTTGATGAGTGGAAAGGTTAGGAAAGGTCAATATTGTAACAAATACTTTGAAATTGTGATTGTTGTGATTGCATTGAGAGGTGCTTTCTACTACCCAATGTGAGCGATATGTGTAATTCCTTCCATGCTTAACATGGAATTGATAAGTGGCATTTAAAAAAAATAGTAGGGATTGTATCCCTCTCGTGCATGATAGATCGAGAGTTAAGATGGATCTATGTTGGTTTAATGTGGGTGTACTTTGGACAATCTAAAAGAAAGTGATTTCATTTTCAACCTTCTTAGTGTCACAAAGATGATGAATTCTTTTAACCCACGATGTTTTAAGAATTGTCCAATGTCATGATCCTTTTTAGTTTAAACCAAATGTTATTTAAATTGAAGAATGGTTTTTGAAATTTTAAAAAGTAACTGATCATTTTAAATAAAATTTCAGAAGATTTTCGAGAGAGTTAGTAAAACTATTGTACATCCATCTTAATTTCAAATTTATCATGCATCAGGAGGGATCAATTCCCTCTAAGTGAAAACATTTCCTATGTTTTTTCAATGTTAAAAGAGTTTTCACCTCCTCCTCACACGATAATCCTAAGTTAAGATGGATCTACATGTAAACTCCATGTTGAGCATGAAAGGAATTACACATATCCTTCATATTGGGCTGGAAAAAGTGTTTGTCAACACAAAAATGCTTGAGTATAATTTTTGTTGTTGTTGTTATTTTTAAGTTTTTCATTTCAAATTTTATTTGGATAATATTTATATAGATAAATATTATTTTTAAAGACATTAATTTTTAAAAAATAATATATATATATATATATATATATATATATATATAAAATTTAAAATTAAATAAAAATTAACTAACTAAATAAAAATAATTATAAATTTATGAGATATACGATCATAATTTATTATTAAAAATTAATGTATTAAATAGATAAAATAATTGACAACCATGATGATCATGGTTAATGTCCATTGAGACCGTATCTATTTTATCAAACCTTAAGAAAGGCAAGGAAATTGCTTGGTTTTCTTTATAATTCTATTTCTATGCTCGAAAAGATTTAAGAGAAGTGTTCCTAAATCACCATAGTTTTGATGAGTGAAAAGGTTAGGAAGGTTGATATTGTAACAAATACTTTGAAATCATGATTGTTGTGATTGCATTGAGAGGTGCTTTCTACAACCCAATATGAGTGATATGTGTAGTTCCTTCCATGCTTAACTTGGAGTTGACATGTGGCATTTAAAAAATAGTAGGGATTTGATCCCTCTCGGTGCATGATAGATTGGGATTTAAGATGGATCTATGTTGGTTTAATGTGGGTGTACTCAAGACAATATAAAAGAAAGTAATTTCATCTTCAACCCTCTTAGTGTCACAAAGATGATGAATTATTTCAACCCATGATGTTTTAGGAATTGTCCAATGTCATGACCCTTTATTAGGTGTCTAATTCCTGGAATTTTTAACCCAACCAACATTGAAATCCATGATGATGTAGCTTGATATTTGACTTTAAGATTGGTGTTTTCCCCATCTTTTTGTTTATCATCTTCCTTTGCTTTTCTTTATCTATAGAAGATTGGGGAATCTAAGTGTTCTTCTTGCAATATTTGCACTTAAATGATAGATTCTCATAGTCTAAAGGTTATTCATGTTTCCAATTTTCCATAGATAGTAGGATGGCCTCTGGTAGTCCCTGTTCCAATTCAACTTTTAAATAAATTCTATCACAAGCATACATGTTCTTCTTAGGTTCAACCCTATAAATGAAGCACCCTAGGGAATTCTCAATATTAATGAGACAATCATAGCTCCAATAGTGAAGAGATAAATGTGGAAGGTGCACCCACATAGGGAGCACTGAGGGGATGTTTTTGTTGGTTGTGGAGCTTGATTATCTTCCTTATTCATAGGTTTTGTTTTAGTTGTGCTTGGATCCCATTTCTTGACCAGGTGGTGTGGGGGGGATTTCCCCCCAACTATTGTCGTCAAGGGGGTCCAAGGGGGGGTGCAGAGATAGTTAATGGAGCCCCCTTGGCAGGGGATTCGTGGGCAGCGCCCCCGAAGGGAAATTTTGGGAAAAATTTCCTTGTAAAATATTGTAATTTCATAGTCAATATGGATCGTTCATTATAAGGTTGTAGATCTGACGGTAGAAGTTATGTTAGGGTTTTTTCTCTAGAAGGAAACCCTCTTGTCATGAGAGAATTGTATTGTGGTTGGGTATGTGTCTAAATATTGTATTATGAGAGAGGAGACTGTGAGAGAAAGAAGAGGAAGTTATAACAGTTGAGTCGTAGGTTGTATCCCTTCATTTACTAAATAATAATAAAGGAAGGACCCGACAATTTCTCTAGTGGACGTAGCCCACACTAGGTGAACCACATATAACTGTGTCTCTATTATATTTTGTATCTTCTGTTTTTTATTTCCACTTTTGTTTTATTTTATTGCTCTACGATCCTATTTTTCTAGCAGTCGTGTTAAAGATTAAAGTTAAGAGTCCATCTATTCATGTACATACCTATAGAACCAAATAAATATGGCCCATTTTGAAAAATCAAATTCCTATCCTCCTTTGTTTCAAATAGAAAAGAATAATATCACCTACCATAGAAGAAAGTATGCATTTGTCCTTATATAAAAGGCTTCTAGATTTTATCTAGCCAGATAGACATATCTTGAGGTGAAGGAAAAATGCCAATGAATTATCCAATAATCCCTCTTTCTTCTAGGGAAAGGTATTTGGGTCTTGATGGAGCATATGATAGCTTCATTTCTAGAATTTTCTCAGCCAATTTGAAAAATCAAGTTGGTTTTTCTCTTGAAGGATTTCCCAAAGAAGATACCATTGCTTGAAAGGTTATCACTTCTTTATCTAGAGAAGGTTGTGACCCCCCTCCGGAGGCCATCTCCATCGTCGGGCTCAAATCAACTAGGAAAGCACACACTAGGGTTTCTACTCAGAGCACTCTCTTCCCTTCTTTAATACCCTTCTATTTTCATAAGTACCATAAATTATAATAGAAAACATGTGATGTTATCTATCAATATAAGAACAATTACTATCCCAAGTAACACAATTTCACTCTTATTGAAGTTACATTATTTTCCATGGCCGAAAATGAGACCTAAAAGTGGCCATAAATCTAGTTATCATGGGATCAAATCAATTGGAAAGAACACCAATTCTAAAATTTGACTTTCGCTCATCCAAAAGTTGTTACAATGACTGAACGTTAATACTAATATCTAGTCACCATTAATCTTGAAGAAGGTTTTCCAAGTGAGAATATACATTTGACATAGTCCAAACGTTCTATGTTTTGGACTCTTTCCGGGCATTTTTTACAACCATTGTTTCCTAAAATCCGACAAGGAATTGTTGGAATTTCGTATTTGAGTTGTCGAGTCTATACAATCTGAGAGTTCTATGGTTTTTTAGGGTGCTAAACCCATTTATGCATTCAAAAAACTAGTTTAATCAACTGAAAATTGCGATTTCACTAGCAATTGTATAGCCATATTCTGGTGATGGTTGATGGAAAAGTTCAAAACATAGAACATTTAGGCTATGACAATATATTTTCTCCCTTTCTTCATACATTTTATTTTATATTTTTATTGAAAATAAAAATAAATAAAATGGAAGAGTTAAGTTTTTAGTGTGAGCCAATGTTATTTAAATTGAAGAATTATTTTTGAAATTTTAAAAAGTGACAGGCTCGGGATTGAAATACTCCACACATCAATTATTTTGTATTAAATTGAATGAATTATATACAAACAAGGGACCTTTTATTTGATCTTCCTAGAGCTCGGATGGTTGTTCCTATTCACCTACGACTCTTCATTTTCTCCTAGATTAAATATTTATATTAATTTTACAGTACCATAATCCCAAGGATTAGGTAATTGGAATTCCCCTCATTAATTTGAATGGGTGTTTGTAAGTCCAATAATATTTCTGAACTTTTCAGTTGTTTCTCTTCCAATTGCTTTGGTGAAGATATCTACAATTTTCTCACTTGTGGAACAATGTACCAGTTGAATGGTCTTGGCCTCTACATGATGTCAAATCAAATGGCACTCTTTGTTGATGTTCTTAGTTCAATTATGGAATCTAGGTTTCTTGGCCAATTTGATTTCAAAAGTGTTATCAATCAAAACTAGATTAACATTCACCTATTTCTCTTACAAATCCTCTAGTATCTTCTTGAGCCACGCAATCTCCTTTGTAAACTTTTCAACAACCACATATTTTTCCTATGTGGTGGAATTTGTTAGAAAATATTATTCATGTGATCTCCAAGACATAGCATACGATCCAAGACTCATAGGGTATCCTAAAGTAGACACTCCATTCTCCTTATCCCCATCAAATTTTGAATCTGTATGTCCAACCCGTTTGAAGTCATCCACCTTAGAGTATTTAAGCCCAAAGTCTTGAGTTCCTTTAAATTACTTTAGAACTCTCTTTTCAACACACCAATGTCCTTCACAAGGTTTTTGCATGAACCTAGAAAGGATCCCAATTGCAAATGTAATGTGTAGTATGGTAGTAGTAAGGTAGATAAGAGTCCCCACAAGTTGTATATATTTATTTGCATCCTCAAATTCATTCCCTTCTTTTGATTTTAGCTTCATATTTTGTTCCATTCGATTAGAGAGAGGATTACAATTAGCCATGCCAAATTTGTTCAACAGTTCTCCAATGTACTTATTTTGGGACATGAATACATGATTTGTATTCTGATTTAATTCAATACCTAAGTAGTAGTGAAGATATTTCATGTATGTCATCTCAATACCATTATTCAATTATTTATTTATGGATGCAATATTGAAAAGATGTTTCATTGTTCCCTATTATCAAAATATCATCTACATACACCACAATATATACAACACTTTTGCCAAATTTCTTAAAAAACAAAGTTGCATCATCAAGATTAAAATGATTAAAATTGATCTTCAAAAGATGCTCAGTTAAAGTTGTGTAATTAAGATTAAAATTCTTGAAATTGATCTTCAAAAGATCCAAAGTTAACTTTTCATACCATGCACAAGGTGATTGTTTTAGGCCATACAAATACTTGATGATATTGCATACCTTATGTTCTTGACCTTTCATAGAAAATCCTTCTAGTTGAGACAAATAGAAATTCTCTTTCAAGTCTCCATTAAAGAAGGTTTCCTTCACATCCATGTGATGAATCTTCCACCTATTTTGTTCAGCCAAAGCATACAATGCATGAGTGGTATCCAATTTTTCTATGGGGGAAAAAGTATTCTCATAGTCAATGCCTTATTTTTCTGCATATACTTTCACTACAAACCTCGCCTTATGTTTTTCAAGTGAGCCATCTAACTTTTACTTATTATTTTAGACCCACCTACAACCAATTGGTTTGGTTCCAAATGGAAGAATCAAGATCCACCAGCTTTCATGTCCCATTCTTAATGAGAGCATCATACTCCTTCTACATGGATTATTTCCACTCATCATGAGAAGCAACTTCTTCAAAGGAAGTTGGTTCAATGTTGATAGATAAATTCAAATCACAATCAAATGAAACAACCATATCATTTACATCACCTGAATCTTAATTATCTACATCATTTGAATATGAATTATCCACATCACCTCTATCTTGTCTTGTAGAACTTTTGGTTCCTATCTTTCCAACCTCATCTGGATGAAAACTTTCAAGTATCCTTATGAGCCACTTTGGTGGACCTTTCTGAGATGGTTCAAGTTTATCCATTGATTGTGATGGTTTTGCATTCCCATCAAGGCTCAACCTTTCAATGCTCTCAATCACATCATCCAATTGAACTCCCTGTTTTGATGAAGTGGTTGGATCTTTTAAATGAGGGGGAGATGAAACTTCAAAATGAGATTCCAGATATTGATCCAAGATATGGATCCCCCCTTCAAGATGTGGTATCTCATCATAAAACTCATGATATGTCTTTACATGTGTAAATTTATCGAAATGATCAAGCCATCACTCAATAGTCTTGTCATTCTTGGTGGATTCAAGAAAAAACACATCTCTATAAATAATGAACTTCTTGTTTTTCTCATCGTAAAGATGATATTCCTTGGTGGTATTTGAGTACCCCAAGAAGATTCACTTTCAAATCCTTGCACCGAGATTATTTATTTTCTCCTTAGGAATTAAGGCATAGTAGGTGGAACTAGAAACCTTGAGATGCCTTACCAAAGGAATGCAATCATTCCACATTTATGAAGGAGTCTTGTTCCCAAGATCATGATATGGAATCTTTCTTCTCACATACACTACACATAGAACTGCATCATCCAAAAACATCAACTTCACATTCTTGAAAAATAACATTAAACGTACCATGTTCAAGAGTGTCATGTTCATTATTTTTGCTACACCATTTTTCTTAGGATTGTATGGAATAGTGGTTTGATGTTTTATTCCATGTTGATGAAGATGGGTTTCAAATTCATTACAAGTATATTCCCTTCCATTATCAGTACAAAGATATCTAATGCTATATTGTGTTTCATTTTCAATCCATTCATGAAAGTTTTTAAATGCTTTAAATGCTTGAGACTTATGTTTAAACAAGTAAACCTTGTTGGGGAATAGGGTGGAAAATGACATGAAACAGAGAGTACAGTACTATATATGATCGAAGATGAAAAAAAAAAAATCGAAGACTAAGAGTGGTGTCTAAATACATCGTTACGCCACTTAAGCGTAGAACATTGTGATCAGAACATCATAGTGCATGTAACACATCTTGATCCACATGACATATTACACAATTTACATAATGAAAATGACCCAAGGGTTCATGTTTTTATAGCCTCAAGATCTAACTGATTTCCATAGAATTTGAAATATCTTGTCCACATGCAATTATTTACTATTATATTTGATTCTTCCAAATTCACTCGGTCGAGTCAGCTCGACAGGACTTGATATGACCGCATATNNNNATAGGATGGTTGATCCACCAACCAACTATCTTCAATTGCTAGTCACCTGTCCGACTGAAAGGCATGTCAACTATTCCACTGATTGGTTCATTGTGTTGTTCGATTGCCCAACCGACTATATCCATATGTAGGTCGACCTCTCGGATGAATTATCCCAAGAAATGTGTGATGAACCATCAATGTTTGATGTTCCAACATCTGCCCCCTAATGATTACAGAGCTCTCGATTTTCAGGAGGTGAAATTGCGTCACTAGGAAACCCCCCCATAATTGCAGCTTCCTGAAGCCCAAGCATCATGTAGAGCTTGATAAATCTGGCTTCAGCTAAATTTTTGGTGAATATATCAACAACTTGATCTTACGTTTTTCAATATTCAAGAGAGACAACGTTCCCATGAACCAGATTTCTCAATTATTTAGCATGGAGCTCAACATGCTTCATCTTACTATGGGAAATAGGATTTTCAACAACCTATATAGCACTCTGGTTATCACAGTAGATTGTAGTTGAGGTCTAAATAGGAAGGCCAAGCTCTCCCAAAATTTGGTGAATCCATATTGCTTCAGTACATGCTTGAGTGAAGCCATGATATTTTTCTTCTCTAGTCAAAAATGAGACTACCTTATGTTTCTTGCATGACCACACCAAAGGTTCAGTGCTATAGAAAAAAATATAGCAAGAAGTGGAATTTTGATCGACTAGCGAATATGAACTTCGACACTATTTGATACCAAATTGAGTGGTACCCTCGAGATAGTGAACAATACATTTGACTTCTTTCCAGTGGATTTCTTGAGGGTTTTGCATAAACCAAGAAACCACATTAGCAACAAAGGAAATTCCAGGTCGACTATGCGTAAGATAAATAATACTGTCAACCAATTGTCAATAAAGTGTAACATCGAATATAGGTGTTTGATAGGTTTTGGTAAGCTTAACTCCATAATGAAAAGGAGTATAAAAAGGATTGAAATCAATCATATTAAAATATGTCAACAGATCCATCACATAATTAGACTGGGAAATGAAAAATCCATCACAAAGTGGTAATACTTGAAGACCCAAAAAATAATGCAGAGTACCAAGATCTATCATATCAAAGGAGTCAACAAGTTGTTTCTTCAATCTAAGGATGAGATCATTATTAGTGTCAGTGATGAGTAAGTCATCTACATATACAACAACAATGAGAGTGTCTCCATTGGTGTGGATAACATACAAGTTGTGATCAGATTCTCATCGTTTGAAACCAAGTTAAAGAAAGAAACTATATATCTTAGCATACCAAGCTCGAGGAGATGCTTTAAACCATAAAGTGAATTTTTGAGTCGAAAAAACAAATTTGAATCTATCATAAAACCAAGCGGTTGTTCAATAAACATTTCTTCGAATAGGTATCCATGAAGAAAGGTGCTTTTAACATCCATCTGATGGATTTTCCATCGAAAATAATCAAAAAGGGAAAGAATTAGTCAAACAGAGTTAATATTTGCGATAGGGGAAAAGGTTTCAGTGTACTTGATGCATTCTTCTTGAAAAAATCCCTTCACAATGAGTTGTGCTTTATGCCATGCAACAACACCTTCAAAGTTAAATTTGGTCCTATAGACCCATCAACACTTCACAATGTTCTTTCCTTGTAGTCAGGGAACCAAGTCATAAGTGTGATTATTTGACAAAGAATCAATTTTTGTCTTCATGGCCTACTCCCATTCAGTTCATCCTTCATCATCTGATTAGGTAACGTGATTAGAAGTTTCTATTAAACAAGTCATCAAGGAAACATTGGCATGTTTATTTTTACTTCGAGTATGTCGTATGTAGGAGGCATCTCCAACATCAGCTCTAGCAAATTCAATTGTCTTGGCATCCCATCTGGGTAGAAAAGAAATAGGTGAACTTCAGTTCACTTCATCAGGTTGATCACAAATAGAAGGGTCTTCAGTCAACGAACCAGTTGAAACAAAGGAAGATGGACTAGTTGACTTGGAGGTTGATGGTCTAGTCAGAACAGGGAAGTTCAACTGATAGTTGAAGGAATGGAGTATGGAACGGGAGAACCAATGTTATATGCAAAATCTAAGGGATCATATTGTAGTAATCCAGAAGAAGCATTCAACAACTTGATTCCAGAGGACTTCTCATCAAATTGTACTCTTTGTCTGATAATGATTTTTCGTTTGATAGGATAAAATAGTCAATGGGATTTGGACTCTTTGTAGTATCCCATCATGATGAAAGAATGGCTTGTTGCATATAACTTATTTTTGCAATCATTAGGAATGTGAGCATAGGAAACACATCCAAACACATGGAGGTGGCCAACTGAAGGCTTCTTCCCATACCATCATTCGAATGGAGTCATGGAAGGAACAACTCGATTCGAGATGTGATTGAGAATATTAGTTGCACAGTATATTTATTTATCCAAAAATCAAGAAGGAAGGTCTTTAGCTTCAAAATAAATCTATTGTTTTCAACTAATTTCCTATTCTTGCATTCTGCACCACCATTTTTCTGAGGAGTGTGAGGAACAAACCACTTCTAGTCAATACCAGATCGAAGTAGGTATTATTCAAAGGGTCAATTTACATACTCACCACCATTTTACGATCACAAGCATTTGATGGGTCAACCACATTGTTTTTCATCAAAGGCCTGAAACTCCTTAAGCTTCTCAAAGACAAGGTTCTTATTTTTTAGAAACTAGACCCATGTATAGCAAGAAAAATCATCAATGAAAGTCAAAATGTACCTAGCACTTGAAAGTGAAGGTAAATTGATTCAACACACATCACTATGAACTAATTCTAGTAGTTTCTGTGCTCACCATGCTTTACCACAGTCGAATGGTTCTTGATGATGTTTCCCAAGTACACATCCCTTACAGACTCCTTCAAGGGGGAACATCTTTGGAAAACCAACAACCATGTTCTGAGTTTCCATTGTCTATAGAATTCTGAAACTTAGATGTTTGAGTCAATCATGCCAAATTAGAATTATCTCATCAGTGTGAGCAAAAAGTGTAGACGGTTTGGGTTCAGGTTCAGTTAAGTCACAAAACTTGTACAAATTGTCAGTCAAGTCGAGAATATTTCCAACGAAAATAGACTTACCTTTTTTTAAATCACGAACATAGAACTGATCTTGACAAAAATCCACAATATTACATGTCTGTGTTAACTGGGAAACAGACAAAATATTGGCACTGAGATTTGGCACATGATGGATGTCGACAATCTTACCATGTTGACATGCAAAATCACTCTGATCAACAACATCTAGATCAAAATCATCAGCAACATGTATTTTACTATCCTCATATTTATTCAGTATTGTGACAAGAAGGCATCTTTATCCATGTGATGGGTTCACCCATAGCCGACTACTCATTCATTTGGTGCAGAATGTGACAATAAGGCATAAGAATTTCTCACTTGGAAGGTGAAATTATGGGTAAAAAAACAACGAAAACGTATCCTTCAAGGAATTTAACCTTCTCCTCTAAATCATATCATTTATTATAACATAATTTCTCTACATGTCCAGTCTTTCCACACTATTTCCATGTCTTCTTCTTTCAATTTTTTTGTGGTTGTCTCTGGGGTCCTTGGTAACGATATGTGGGTTTCTGAGTAGAGGCATCAAACTGCACTCTATTCTTGGGATCAATATTTTCCTTTCCCTTGAGAAATTGGGCCTCGTGTTTACCACCAAGCTTACCTTCTCCATGAAATGTATATTTATCAGTGATCAAAAGTGTTGAAACACACACTAACACTGAGAGG
>JASDQU010108654.1:110542-121244 GCA_032191745.1 Picea mariana
TAAATAAAAATTAATTAACTAAATAAAAATAATTATAAATTTATGAGATATATGATCATCATTTATTATTAAAAATTAATGTATTAAATAGATAAAATAATCGACAACGATGATGATCATGGTTAATGTCCATTGAGACCGTATCTATTTTATCAAACCTTAAGAAAGGCAAGGAAATTGCTTGGTTTTCTTTATAATTCTATTTCTATGCTCGAAAAGCTTTAAGAGAAACGTTCCTAAATCACCATAGTTTTGATGAGTGAAAAGGTTAGGAAGGACGATATTGTAACAAATATTTTGAAATCATGATTGTTGTGATTGCATTGAGAGGTGCTTTCTACAACCCAATATGAGTGATATGTGTAGTTTCTTCCATGCTTAACATCGAGTTGACACGTGGCATTTAAAAAATAGTAGGGATTTGATCCCTCTCAGTGCATGATAGATCAGGATTTAAGATGGATCTATGTTGGTTTAATGTGGGTGTACTCAAGACAATATAAAAGAAAGTAATTTCATCTTCAACCCTCTTAGTGTCACAAAGATGATGAATTCTTTTGACCCATGATGTTTTAGGAATTGTCCAATGTCATGACCCTTTATTAGGTGTCTAATTCCTGGAATTTTTAACCCAGCCAACATTGAAATCCCTTATGATGTAGCTTGATATTTGGCTTTAAGATTGGTGTTTTCCCCATCTTTTTGTTTATCATCTTCCTTTGTTTTTTTTTATCTATAGAATATTGGGGAATCTAAGTGTTCTTCTTGCAATATTTTCACTTAAATCATAGATGCTCATAGTCTAAAGGTTGTTCATGTTTCCAATTGTCCATAGATAGTAGCATGGCCTCTAATAGTCCCTGTTCCAATTCAACTTCTAAATAAATTCTATCACAAGCATACATGTTCTCCTTTGGTTCAAACCTATAAATGAACCACCCTAGGGAATTCTCAATATTTATGAGAGAGTCATAGATCCAATAGTGAAGAGGTAAATGTGGAAGGTGCACCCACATAGGGAGCACTGATGGGATGTTTTTGTTGGTTGTGGAGCTTGATTATCTTCCGTATTCATAGGTTTTGTTTTAGCCGTGCTTGGACCCCCTTGAAGACAATAGTTGGGGGGNTCGAGGGCAGCGCCCCTGAAGGGAAACTTTGGGAAAAAATTCCTTGTAAAATATTGTAGTTTCATAGTCAATATGGATTGTTCATTATAAGGTCGTAGATCTGACGATAGAAGTTTTGTTAGGGTTTTTTTCCCTATAAGGAAACCCTCTTGTCATGAGGGAATTGTCTTGTGGTTGGGTATGTGTCTAAATATTGTATTCTGAGAGAGGAGACTTTGAGAGAAAGAAGAGGAAGTTATAAAGGTTGAGCCGTAGGTTGTATCCCTTCATTTACTGAATAATAATAAATGAAGGACCCAAAAATTTCTCTAGTGGACGTAGCCCACACTAGGTGAACCACATATCACTGTGTCTCTATTATATTTTGTATCTTCTGTTTTTTATTTCCACTTTTGTTTTATTTTGTTGCTCTACGATCCTATTTTTCTAACAGTCATGTTAAAGATTAAAGTTAAGAGTCCATCAATTCATGTACATACCTCTAGAACCAAAGAAATATGGCCCATTTTGGAAAATCAAATTCCTATCCTCCTTTGTTTCAAATAGAAAAGAATAATATCACCTACCATAGAAGAAAGTATGCATTTGTCCTTGTATAAAAAGCTTCCAGTTTTTATCTAGCCAGATAGACATATCTTGAGGTGAAGGAAAAATGCCATCAACTTATCCAATAATCCCTCTTTCTTCTAGGGAAAGGTATTTGGGTCTTGATGGAGCATATGAAAGCTTCATTTCTAGAATTTTCTCAACCAATTTGAAAAATCAAGTTGGTTTTTCTCTTGAAGGATTTCCTAAAGAAGATACCATTGCTTGAAAGGTTATCACTTCTTTATCTAGAGAAGGTTGTGACCCCCATCTGGAGGCCATCTCCATCGTCGAGCTCAAATCAAATAGGAAAGCACACACTAGGGTTTCTACTCAGAGCGCTCTCTTCCCTCAGAGCGCTCTCTTCCCTCCTTTAATACCCTTCTATTTTCATAAGTACCATAAAGTATAATAGAAAACATGTGATGTTATCTATCAATATAAGAACAATTACTATCCCAAGTAACACAATTTCACTCTTATTGAAGTTACATTATTTTCCACGGCCGAAAATGAGACCTAAAAGTGGCCATAAATCTAGTTATTGATGGATCAAATCAATTGGAAAGAACACCAATTCTAAAATTTGACTTTCGCTCATCCAAAAGTTGTTACAATGACTAAAAGTTAATACTAATATCTAGTCACCATTAAGCTTGAAGACGGTTTTCCAAGTGAGAATATATATTTGACATAGTCCAAACATTCTATGTTTTGGACTCTTTCCGGGCATTTTTTACAACCAATTTTTCCTAAAATCAAGCAAGGAATTGTTGGAATTTCGTATTTGATTTTTCGAATCTATACAATCTGAGAGTTCTAGGGTTTTTTAGGGTGCTAAACCCATTTATGCATTCAAAAAACTAATTTAATCAACTAAAAATTGTGATTTCACTAGCAATTGTATAGCCATATTCTAGTGATGGTTGCTGGAAAAGTTCAAAACATAGAACATTTAGGCTACACCAATATATTTTCTCCCATTCTTCATACATTTTATTTTATATTTTTATTGAAAATAAAAATAAATAAAATGGAAGAATTAAGTTTTTAGTGTGCGCCAAATGTTATTTAAATTGAAGAATTATTTTTGAAATTTTAAAAACTGACAGGCTCGGGATTGAAATACTCCACACATTAATTATTTTGTATTAAATTGAATGAAATATATGTACAAACAAGGGACCTTTGATTTGATCTTCCTAGAGCTCGGATGGTGTTCCTATTCACCTACGAATCTTCATTTTCTCCTAAATTAAATATTTATATTAATTTTACAGTACCATAATCCCAAGGATTAGGTAATTGGCATTCCCCTCATTAATCTGAATGGGTGTTTGTAAGTCCAATAATATTTCTGAACTTTTTAGTTGTTTCTCTTTCAACTTCTTTGGTGAAGATATCTACAATTTTATCACTTGTGGAACAATGTACCAGCTGAATGGTCTTGGCCTCTACATGATGTCAAATCAAATGGCACTTTTTGTTGATGTGCTTAGTTCAATTATGGAATCTAGGTTTCTTGGCCAATTTGATTGCAAAAGTGTTATCAATCAAAACTAGATTAACATTCACCTATTTCTCTTACAAATCCTCTAGTATCTTCTTGAACCACGCGATCTCCTTTTTCCTATGTAGTGGAATTTGTTAGAAAATATTATTCATGTGATCTCCAAGACATAGCATATGATCCAAGACTCATAGGGTATCCTGAAGTAGACACTCCATTCTCCTTATCCCCATCAAATTTTGATTTTGTATGTCCAACCCGTTTGAAGTCATCCACCTTAGAGTATTTAAGCCCAAAGTCTTGAGTTCCTTTAGATTACTTTAGAACTCTCTTTTCAACACACCAATGTCCATCACAAGGTTTTTGCATGAACCTAGAAAGGATCCCAATTGCAAATGTAATGTGTAGTATGGTAGTAGCAAGGTAGATAAGACTCCCCACAAGTTGTATATATTTATTTGCATCCTCAAATTCATTCCCTTCTTTTGATTTTCATATTTTTTTTCATTCTATTAGAGAGAGGATTACAATTAGCCATGCCAAATTTGTTTAACAGTTCTCCAATGTACTTATTTTGGGAGATGAATACATGATTTGGATTCTGAGTTAATTCAATACCCAAGTAGTAGTGAAGATATTTCATGTATGTCATCTCAATACCATTCTTCAATTATTTCTTTATGGATTCAATATTGAAAAGATGTTTCATTGTTCCCTATTATCAAAATATCATCTACATACACCACAAGATATACAACACTTTTTCCAAATTTCTTAAAAAACAAAGTTGCATCATCAAGATTAAAATGATTGAAATTGATCTTCAAAAGATGCTCAGTTAAAGTTGTGTAATTAAGATTAAAATGATTGAAATTGATCTTCAAAATATCCTTAGTTAACTTTTCATACCATGCACAAGGTGATTGTTTTAGGCCATACAAATACTTGATGATATTGCATACCTTATGTTCTTGACCTTTCATAGCAAATCCTTCTAGTTGAAACAAATAGACATTCTCTTTCAAGTCTCCATTAAAGAAGGTTTCCTTCACATCCATGTGATGAATCTTCCACCTATTTTGTTCCACCAAAGCATACAATGCATGAGTGGTATCCAATTTTTCTATGGGGGGGGAAGTATTCTCACAGTCAATGCCTTCTTTTTCTACATATACTTTCACTACAAGCCTCGCCTTATGTTTTTCAAGTGAGCCATCTAATTTTTACTTATTATTTTAGACCCACCTACAACCAATTGGTTTGGTTCCAAATGGAAGAATCAAGATCCACCAGCTTCCATGTCCCATTCTTAATGAGAGCATCATACTCCTTCTACATGGATTATTTCCACTCATCATGAGAAGCAACTTCTTCAAAGGAAGTTGGTTCAATGTTGGTAGATAAATTCAAATCACAATAAAATGAAACATCCATATCATTTACATCACCTAAATCTTAATTGTCTACATCATTTGAATATGAATTATCCACATCACCTCTATCTTGTCTTGTAGAACATTTGGTTCCTATCTTTCCAACCTCATCTGGATGAAAATTTTCAAGTATCCTTATGAGCCACTTTGGTGGACCTTTCTAAGGTGGTTCACGTTTATCCATTGATTGTGATGGTTTTGCATTCCCATCAAGGCTCAACCTTTCAATACTCTCAATCACATCATCCAATTGAACTCCCTGTTTTGATGAAGTGGTTGGATCTTCTAAATGAGGGGGAGATGAAACTTCAAAAGGATATTCCAGATATTGATCCAAGATATGGATCCCCCCTTCAAGATGTAGTATCTCATCATAAAACTCATGATATTTATTTACATGTGTAAATTTATCCAAATGATCAAGCCATCACTCAATAGTCTTGTCATTCTTGGTGGATTCAAGAAAAACCACATCTCTATAAATAATGAACTTCTAGTTTATCTCATCGTAAAGATGATATTCCTTGGTGGTATTTGAGTACTCCAAGAAGATTCACTTTCAACTCCTTGCACCGAGATTGTTTCTTTTCTCCTTAGGAATTAAGGCATAGCAGGTGGAACTAGAAACCTTGAGATGCCTTACCAAAGGAGTGCAATCATTCCACATTTATGAAGGAGTCTTGTTCCCAATATCATGATATGGACTCTTGTTTCTCAGATACACTACACATAGAACTGCATCATCCCAAAACATCAACTTCACATTCTTGAAAAATAACATTGAACGTACCATGTTCAAGAGTGTCATGTTCATTATTTATGCTACACCATTTTGATTAGGATTGTATGGAATAGTGGTTTGATGTTTTATTCCATGTTGATGAAGATGGGTTTCAAATTCATTACAAGTATATTCCCTTCCATTATTAGTACACAGAGAGATAATTCTATAACGTGTTTCATTTTCAATCCATACATGAAAGTTTTTAAATGTTTTAAATGATTGAGACTTATGTTTAAACAAGTAAACCTTGTTGGGGAATAGGGTGGAAAATGGCATGAAACAGAGAGTCCAGTACTATATATGATCGAAGATGAAAACAAAATTTCGAAGACTAAGAGTGGTGTCTAAATACACCGTTACACCACTTAAGAATAACACATTGTGATCAGAACATCATAGTGCATGTAACACATCTTGATCCACATGATATATTACACAATTTACATAATGAAAATGACCCAAGGGTTCTTCTTTTTATAGCCTCAAGATCTAACCGATTTCCATAGAATTCGAAATATCTTGTCCACATGCAATTATTTACTATTAGATTTGATTCTTCCAAATTCACTCGGTCAAGTCGGCTCGACAAGACTCAATATGATTGCATATGCATCCAAATTGTAGTCAATTTATAGGATGGTTGATCCACCAACCAACTATATTCAATTGCTAGTCACTTGTTCAACTGAAAGGCATGTCAACTAATCCACTGATTGGTTCATTATGTTGTTCAATTGCTCAACCGACTACATCCATATGTAGGTCGACCTCTCAGATGAATTAACCTAGGAAATTTGTGATGAACCATCAATTCTTGATGTTCCAACACCTGCCCCCCAATGATTACAGAGCTCTCGATTTTTAGGAGGTGAAATTGTGCCACTAGGAAACCCCCCCATAATTGCATCTTACTGAAGCCCAAGCATCATGTAGAGCTTGATAAATCTAGCTTCAGCTAAATGTTTGGTGAATATATCAACAACTTGATCTTATGTTTTGCAATATTCAAGAGAGACAACATTCCCATAAACCAAATTTCTCAATTATTTAGCATGGAGTTCAACATGCTTCATCTTACTATGGGAAATAGGATTGTCAACAATCTATGTAACACTCTGGTTATCACAATAGATTGTAGTTGAGGTCTAAATAGGAAGGCCAAGCTCTCCCAAAATTTGGTGAATCCATATTGCTTCAGTACATTCTTGAAGGAAGCCATGATATTTTTCTTCTCTAGTAAAAAATGAAACTACCTTATGTTTCTTGCATGACCACACCAAAGGTTCAGTGCCATAGAAAAAAATATAGCAAGTGGAATTTTGATTGACTGGCGAATCTAAACATCGACACTATTTAATACCAAATTGAGTGGTACCCTCGAGATAGTGAACAATACATTTGACTTATTTCCAGTGGATTTCTTGAGGGTTTTGCATAAACCAAGAAATCACATTATCAACAAAGGAAATTCCAGGTCGACTATGCGTAAGATAAATAATACCGTCGACCAATTGTCAATAAAGTGTAACATTGAATGTAGGTGTTTGATAGGTTTTGGTAAGCTTAACTCCATAATGAAAAGGAGTATAAAAAGGCTTGAAATCAATCATATTAAAACATGTCAATAGATCCATCACATAATTAGAATGGGAAATGAAAAATCCATCACAAAGTGGTAATACTTGAAGACCCAAAAAATAATGCAGAGTACCAAGATCTATCATATCAAAGGAGTCAACAAGTTGTTTCTTCAATCTAAGGATGAGATCATGATTAGTGTCAGTGATGAGTAAGTCATCTACATATACAACAACAATGAGAGTGTCTCCATTGGTGTGGATAACATACAAGTTGTGATCAGATTCTCATCGTTTGAAACCAAGTTAAAGAAAGAAACTATATATCATAGCATACCAAGCTCGAGGAGATGCTTTAAACCATAAAGTGAATTTTTGATTCGAAAAAACAAATTTGAATCTATCGTAAAACCAAGCAGTTGTTCAATAAACATTTCTTCAGATAGGTATCCATGAAGAAAGGTGCTTTTAACATCCATCTGATGGATTTTCCATCCAAAATAAGCAAAAAGGGAAAGAATTAGTCAAACGGAGTTAATATTTGTGATAGGGGAAAAGGTTTCAGTGTACTTGATGCATTCTTCTTGAAAAAATCCCTTCACAATGAGTTGTGCTTTATGCCATGCAACAACACCTTCAAAGTTAAATTTGGTCCTATAGACCCATCAACACTTCACAATGTTCTTTCCTTGTAGTCAGGGAACCAAGTCCTAAGTATGATTATTTGACAAAGAATCAATTTTTTTCTTCATGGCATGCTCCCATTCAATTCATCCTTCATCATATGATTAGGTAATTGGATTATAAGTTTCTATTAAACAAGTCATCAAGGAAACATTGGCATGTTTATTTTGACTTCGAGTATGTCATATGTAGGAGGCATCTCCAACATCAACTCTAGCAAATTCAATTGTCTTGACATCCCATCTAGGTAGAAAATAAATAGGTGAACTTTAGTTCACTTCAGAAGGTTGATCACAAATAGAAGGGTCTTCAGTCAACAAACCAGTTGAAACAAAGGAAGATGTACTAGTCGACTTGGAGGTTGATGGTCTAGTCAGAACAACGAAGTTATACTGATAGTCGAAGGAATGGAGTATGGAATGGGAGAACCAATTTTAGATGCAAAATCTAAGGGATCGTCTTGCAGTAATCCAGAAGAAGCATTCAACAACTTGATTCCAGAGGACTTCTCATCAAATTGTACTCTTTGTCTGATAATGATTTTTCATTTGATAGGATCAAATAGTCAATGGGATTTGGACTCTTTTTAGTATCCCATCATGACGCAAGAATGGCTTGTTGCATCTAACTTATTTTTGCAATCATTAGGAATGTGAGCCTAGGAAACACATCCAAACACATGGAGGTGGTCGATTGAAGGCTTCTTCTCATACCATCATTCGAATGGAGTCATGGAAGGAACAACTCGATTCGAGATGTGATTGAGAATATTAGTTTCATGGTATATTGAATTATCCAAAAATCAAGAAGGAAGGTCTTTAGCATCAAAAGAAATCTGTTGTTTTCAACTAATTTCTGATTCTTGCATTCTGCACCACCATTTTTCTGAGTGTGAGGAACAGACCGCTTCTAGTCAATACCATATCAAAGTAGGTATTATTCAAAGGGTCAATTTACATAATCACCACCATTTTATGATCACAAGCATTTGATGGGTCAACCACATTGTTTTTCATCAAATGCCTGAAACTCCTTAAACTTCTCAAAGACAAGGTTCTTATTTTTTAGAAACTACAGCCATGTATAGCAAGATAAATCATCAATGAAAGTCAAAATGTACCTAGCACTTGAAAGTGAAGGTAAATTGATTCAACACACATCACTATGAACTAATTCTAGTAGGTTATGTGCTCTCCATGCTTTACCAGAGTCGAATGGTTCTTGATGATGTTTCCCAAGTACATATCCCTTACAGACTCCTTCAAGGGGGAACACCTTTGGAAAACCAACAACCATGTTCTGAGTTTCCATTGCCTATAGAATTCTTAAACTTAGATGTTTGAGTCAATAATGCCAAATTAGAATTCTCTCATCAGTGTGAGCAACAAGTGTAGTCGGTTTGGGTTCAGGTTGAGTCGAGTCACAAAACTTGTACAAATTGTCAGTCAAGTCGAGAATATTGCCAATGAAAATAGACTTACCTTTTTTTAAATCACGAACATAGAACTAATCTTTCCAAAAATCCACAATATTACATGTCTGTGTTAACTGGGAAACAAACAAAAGATTGGCACTGAGATTTGGCACATGATGGATGTCGACAATCTTACCATCTTGACATGAAAAATCACCCTGATCAACAACATCTAGATCAAAATCATCAGCAACATGTATTTTACTATCCTCATATTTATTTAGTATTGTGACAAGGAGGCATATTTATCCATGTGATGGGTTCACCCATAGCCGACTACTCATTCATTTGGTGCAGAATGTGACAATAAGGCATAATAGTTTCTGACTTGAAAGGCGAAATTATCAGTGGGTCAAAAAACAACGGAAACGTCTCCTTCAAGGAATTTAACTTTCTCCTATAAATCATATCATTTATTATAACATAATTTATCTACATGTCCAGTATTTCCACATTATTTCCATGTCTTCTTCTTTCAATTTTTTTTTGGTTGTCTCTGGGCTCTTTGGTAATGATATGTGGGTTTCTGAGTAGAGGCATCAAACTGCACTCTATTCCTGGGATCAATATTTTCCTTTCCCTTGAGAAAGTGGGCCTTGTGTTTACCACCAAGCTTACCTTCTCCACGAAATGTATATTTATCAATGATAAAAAGTGTTGAAACACACAATAACACTAAGAGGTGGGGGGGCGGGGGTGTTAATCAATGTCTGTAACTTTTGACTACTTTTCACACTTTCATAGATTAATTGAATTAATTGAATAAGATATATGTAACTCAATTAATTATTCATAAATATTTATAACACAAACTGTATGAAGTAGATAAAATATATTTTATTTATTTATTTAACTTGAATGAATACAAATAAAATCAATCCTTTAATATATTCAAATTCAACTGAATATGAGAGATCCAACTCTCTGATACAAGACCCCACCCGTAGTTCTCAGATCCAACTGAGAAATGAGAATCAAACCCTCATAACAAGACCCAACTGGTTGATATAAGATCCAACTGAGATGTGAGGAATCCAATCCTCATGACAAGGCTCAGCTTGTAAACAGGCACCAACCTGATATATATATCCACCAAGACACACATAGATTCACCACTACTTCTGGTTCATATAGTATTTCAATAGGTATAGGATTGAACCATTGTGTCTTTTTGACATGAACCATTGCACCTCTTCATTTAATTTTAACATAAATAATCTTTTCCTTTTATTCATTAATTTATCATGTAAGTTCCTCAATTTAATTGCAAGACTAATCTTGATTCAAATTTTTTCCTCATGAGTTGATCAAAGATATGGATCAACTCATTATATTGTTCCCATGCTTTTGGTGTGTCCCCAGTTCACCAACATATCATATTTGAGATTTTACCGGCTCTTTGTATTGTTATGGTTTTAATCTCTGTCGAATTACTCTACAGACCTTAAGCTGTTTACATAAATGAATTTTGTATGAGGCACTTCCTTCAATCCTAGGTTCAAATGACCATGGACTAAAAACCACATGA
>JASDQU010108655.1:7076-24730 GCA_032191745.1 Picea mariana
CAAATCCAAATATGGAGAAAGGACGATACTAGCGAGGATCAAACCATGTTTAAACAATATGTCATTTGTCCCTCTTTGAACTAGTTTACATTACAATGAAATCTAAGGAGAAGCTTGTATTCTGTTATGTTTTGTTCTAATTTCTTGTTGAAGTTAGGGAGATTAGTTTGTGTCAACACTTACTGATTTGTATGATAACATGCATGGGGGGATTTCTCCCCCTTGTGCACCCGATGCAATGCAGACACTACTACTCGTGCAAAGAATATAACACATACCCAACATTACCAAATTGAGAAGGGGGGCATCAAGCCAAATGCATCTTCCATAATCGAAATTTTCAAGGGGCCACCAATCTAGAGTAGCAAATATGAAATTCTCATTTGACTCAACAATATTGGCACTAACATTCACAATAAGAGTTACAAACTATCCCCCTAGATGGGGTGATGGCGTGGTATCCTAAGAAAGGGCCCAACTGTCAGTCAAATTCCACCACACTGGGGCTCCTCCATGTAATATAATAAACATGTGAGGGATTCATGTACCACTTTGTATTTTATTGGTCACTCCATAAAAGTTCAACCTCTCAAATGTTTATGATGGCATGGACAGGAGAAGGTTTTATGATTTTTTCATGGCATCAGGCTTATATAGATCATTATTTCTCATGGATGATGAAAGAGAATAGCTATCTGGAGATCAATACCTCTTGGTATCCATCATTCATATTAGTTATTATAGTCATGAATTAGAGATGGAATTATTATATGGTATTGTTCTTTAAATTGGTTGATTTAAGATTCTCCTCAACTGATCTAACTTTCTATAATTCTAGTTTCCATTGTGGGGTCATTCTTTCTATGGGTCCTTGTCATCTAGAATTATATGCTCACTAGAGATAATACCATTTTCAGTCTTTTCCTAGTTCGCAATATTGTTTATAAATTAGAACTGGGGACTTGTAATTCATGGTTTCTTGGTTCACATGGCCGGTCATTAGGTCATGTATTGGTAAATTCCTTCAATGACCAAAGGTGTCTGTCACCCCTATCTTGGTAACCTGCCAACTCAATCTCCAAGTGGTTAGTATCAGTGCTAGTTTACAAAGAGTAGAATAAGATGAATATATAAGGGATTAAGAATGGAAATGATATGCAAGAATAGGGGTAGTGTAGTAGGCCCAAGTGACCTTCAAAAACATCCCACCATAGGAACCCTAGCCAAAGAATTACTAAGGCTTGGGATGAGGCTATGCAAGTGTCTTGGAATTACCATAGTTGATTTCCGGAGGACATATTTTGGGTATGTGTTATATTGTTTTCATTTTTATCCCATCTAATGTACATTAGAATGGACGCAAGGGGAAAGGGATATTTGGGGGTTCAGGAACATAGCCTATGGAAAAACAAATCGATTGTTTTTTGGTACATTTTTTGCCTCTTCTTGGTGTTTTTCAACAAATAGTTTTTCAACTGATTGTGATGTAATTCCAGTAAAGGAACCTAATTCGGGTCAATGGATTAGGGTTTTGAATAGATCCTATACATTGTATTGTATCTATCTAGTGATACAATAGTATCTGTATGAGTCTTATGCACACAATGGTCCCCAGTTGGGGTGGGGAACATTACACACACACACACACACACACATGATTCTTTCCATTGAAAAATAGGCAGTTTAAAGAAGTGGGCACAAGCAAGTATTATGCAATATTTTGTTTTTTAAGAACTCAATGTCAATGGAAATGCTTACCAAATTGAGAAGGGAGGCATCAAGTCAACTACATCTTCCATAATCAAAATTTTAAATGGGCAACCAATATAAAGTAAAACATATAAAATTCTCATTTGTCTCAACAATTTTGGCACTCTCAATCACAACAAGAGTCACAAAATATCCCCCTAGATGGGGTAATGGGATGGTAGATTAAGCAAGGGCCCAGGTGTCAATCTAATGCCACCACACTGGGGAACCTCCACACAATATAATCAACATGCGAGGGAGTCATGTACCAATTCTCATTTTATTGGTCACTCCTGTTGGGTACATGTTATATTCTTTTCACGAGTAGTAGTGTCTTAATTGCGCTGGGCGAGTGGGGGTTCGGGGGCAGCACCCTCGAGAAAAAAAATTCTGCCTCGGGAAATGTGTCACATATTTAGGTGGTTTTTCGACACATGGTTTTTGCCAATGGTTTTCTATTTCCGGTTAAGGAATTAGGGTTGTTGACTAATCCACGTCGTTTTGATAGGGTTTTGGATGCCGTTGGATCCTATATGTATATTGTATTGTAAAAAATGTAACACAATGAATGAATATAAAATATGCTAGTTTTTCGGGTTTGGGTTTCCAGGGGAAAAATATCTGTGTAATGTTTTTATTTTCCATCGTATCTTTTCTGTTCTTTTACTGAAAATATATTTGCAGTAAATATTGTAAAAGGTTAAAATCTATAACTCCATTAAAGATCAACCTATCAAATTTTTATGATGGCACGGGCAGGGGGAAGGTTTCATGATCATTGTAGGGCATTGGGCTTCTCTAGATCATTATTTCTCATGGATGATGAAGGATGATAGTTATTTGGAGCTCAATGCCTCTTGGTAGCGATCATTCATCTCAGGGATTATAGTCATGAAGTAGAGATGGAATTCTTAGATGGTTTGGTTCTTTAAATTGGTTGATTTAATAGTCCCTCAACTGCTCTAACTTTCTATAATTCTAGTGTCCATAGTGGGGTCATTATCTGTATGGATCCCTGTCATCTGGTACTGGATGCTCACCTAAGGTAATACTTCTTGTAGTCTTCTCCTCATTTGCATTATTGTTTACAAAGTATAATTGGGGGCTTGTAATTCATGGTTTCCTCGTTCACATGCCTAGTCATTAGGCAGTTCCTTAGGAGTATCCATCCTAGTTTACAAAGAGTAGAATAATATGAATATAGAGGGTGTTAAGAATGAAAATGAAAATTAGGAAGAGGGGAAATGTAGTAGGCCCAAGTGACTTGCAAAAACATCCCACCATAGGAATCCTAGCCAAAGAATTACTAAGGCTCTGGCCGAGGCTATGCAAGTGGCTTGGAATTACCATAGTTGATTTATGAAAGACATATGTTGGGTATATGTTATATTCTTTGCATATTTATCCCATGTACTACACATTATAATGGGAGAAAGGGGTGAGGGATATTTTGGGGTTTGGGGGCATATCCCTCGACAAAATAATGGGTTGTTTTTTGGTCCATTTTCTTCCTCTTTTTGGTGTTTTTCAACCAATGTTTTTCCGGCCCATTGTAATGTAATTTCGGTGAAGGAACCTAGTCCTTGTTGACCAATTAGGATTTTGGATAGATCCTATCTAGTGATAGTTATGTCATACAAAATAGTCAAAATCTTTAAACCAATCCAAATCTCTATGGATTTCCATAGTAGTATTTTTTGGATTGAAATTTATCGGGTTTCCCTAGTGGAGGGTTACATGTATATTTTCTTGTACTCTTATATTGTGACATATTAATATATTAGGTTGCAAAAACAAAGTTACAAACTATCCATTACAAGCATTTACATGATAGAATACCACAATTGTTTCTAAGAGATAGAGACCCAAATCATGAAAAAGCCTCATGTTTAACTAGGAAAACCTCACAACAACGTGAGGACACTAGAGACACACTAATAACAACATCAGTGGATGCCCAACACCTACGGCTATAAATAACAAGGTAGACACACAAGAAGTCTACAGGTGTCACTGGTATGGACAGTGTTAAGACAATTGTTAGAATATTTACATGTAGTTACCATGAGGAACAATGAATATGAATGGTGTTGATATGATTTTTTTAATAAACTTGTATACATGTTAAGATTGCAAAGAGTATTCAAAATAAACATAGGGCCACTTCCAAGTACACCAATTTCTATTTTTTTAATAATAAAAAAATAGAAAATCAAATAAATGAATGTTGCATGGTTTCTCTAGTGTAATGGAGGGTTGAGCGTAGTTTTTCTTGTACTCTTATATTGTGACATATTAAAGGTGTATACCTATTGAAAATTTTCAGATTAATCAATATCTTAATAAAAAAATATGTAATGTATAGACAAGATTTAATGAAAGAAAAATATTTTTGGTAGTCTCCATCGAGTTAAAGAATAAGATTTAATCCCTTAACCTTCTTTCACCTCAAAATATGTCATTTCAAAAGTGGAGGTTTGCTTGCAGTCCTTAAAATAGCCTACAAGAACCGAGTTAGAAGCTGTGCTAGTATAGAATCAGTTAACTTAAAAAAATCACAAACGGTCCATTGCAACCATTTATGCTGAAGAATATTGTCAACAGTTTGATATGTAGCAATAAATTCGAAAGGGCATAAATGCTGAAGAAGAATGAAAAGGAATAAATGTTGAAGAAGATCGAAAGAATAAATTTTGGCCTTGCAAGGGCATATAATAATAATATAATGAGAACCATGAAAATCAATGACAGTTTCCCCTATACCCAAGAGATGATATGTGGTGGAGAAGTACATATCTTGCTAATAAAGTTAGGGTCACTCAAATGCTTCATGTCCATAGGAATGGAGCACAGTTGTGAGTGTAGCCACAGGGGGATGACTGAGGCACTCAACAACACGATTTGATATACATGTCTTATACTTGATGTTGAAATGAAAATTCTGCAGGTAGGTGGACCACTTTTGATGGCTGTTATTCTGCAATTTCCCCTATGTCTGTATGAACTGCAGAGGATTGTGATTAGTGTGTATGATCGTCTCTTTCCCTAGAATGTAATGTTTCCATTGACAACAGGCTTGTACAATGGAATACTTTTCCTTGTCATAGGTGGGGTACTTCCGTACAGTATCAAAGAGTGTCTCACTATGGTATGCCACTGGATGCCCCTGTTGAGTGAGAACTACACCCACAACATAGCTAGATGCATCAGTCTCAACTTGAATGGTTATTGCAGATCGGGAAAGGAGAGTACTGGAGCTGAGCACATGCGATGCTTCATATCATTGAATGGTCATTGTTGCTCCTTCCCCCACATGAAATTGGCCCTACCACCTCCCTTGATCACCTAGTTGAGGGCCCATGCAATATGGGAGAATCCCAACATGAACCGTCGGTAGAAGTTGGATAGCCCCAAAAAACTCCGAAGCTCGATTAGTGTGGTTGGGGATGGTCAGTCACTGATGACATTGATATTAGCTAGATCAACATGTAACCCATGCTCATCAACAATGTAGTCCAAGTATTGGACCTTGTTCATGCCAAAAGATCATTTTTCCAAGTTGGCATACAACTTGTGCTGCCATAGAGTGCTCAAAACTTGTTGAATATGCCGCATGTGCTCCTCCCACATTCTGCTGAAGATGAGGATGTCATCCAAATATACCACCACAAAGGAGTTGGTGAAGGGTCTCAATAAATCATCCATCAACCTCATGAAAGTGGCTAGTGCATTTTTTAAGCCAAAGGGCATGACTAGCCATTCATAGAGACCTTCTTTAGAATTGAACGTTTTCTTCCATACATCAGTTGGTTTGATGGGAACCTGGTGGTAGCCAGACTTTAGGTTAATCTTGCTGAAGAAATTTCCCCCCTTAAGATTGTCAAGAAGGTCATCAACCCTGGGAATGGGGTAGCAGTTCCTGACTGTGATTTTGTTTAAGGATCTGTAATCAATGTAGAGTCACCAAGTCTCTTCCTTCTTCTGCACCAGTGTAATCAAGATTTCACAAGGGGAGGAGATGGATCTGATGTGCCCCTTTTGAGGAGGATCTTGAATCTAACCCATGATTTTGTCATTCTCCATCAACGAGTGTCGATAGACTGGTCCATTAGGTAGAGTTGCGTCAAGGGTCAGATCAATTGGATGCTTGACTTGATAGTGTGTCGCTACCCTTGTAGGTGAGGAGAAGATGTCTTTGTATTCTTCCATGATCCCTTCCACTTGCTTTTGCTACAAAGAGAGGCACTGTGTAGAGGCCACAGATGTGGCAGCGACCTTTTTCTTACTGTGAGCACAGATCACAAAGAAGACAAACTTTCTGGTATGTGAAATGACCTTACTGCATTGCTTAGCAGAGATTAAAGAAAAAGCAATAGGTGGGGCTACCTCTGGGATCTAGTACAATTGTTTACCTAATGTAATAATAACACTGCGAGGTCTAGACTCATACACAACATGAAGCTTCCACAAATATGGTTGTCCTAAAATAACATCAAAAACTTCAAGGGGAGAAATATCACACAATACTTCATCTTTGAAAGGCTTGATTCCATAGGGCAGACATCATTGTTGGTTGAAACAAATATCTCTTCCTTGGTGAAGCCAACCAATGGTGCAGGGTTGTGGGTGTGGTGTCATTGGTAGGTCTAGTCACTTGATGACCTTTGCTAAAATTAGGTACTTCTAACTACCGTTGTCGACAATGAAATGAATCGGAGCCCCCTTGACCCACATCTGCGAGTGAAAAAGGCATTCCCCTTCCTTTGGTTCTTCTGGTTCTCTTGGCCAAACTTTGGTGGTAGTGACAGTGGCATTGGGTTCAACATCGATAATCTACTTCCCTCCTTCAGGATTTGACTTGGAATCAGAATTGACCTCTGAATCAGAAGCCTTCAGATCAACCACGAGGGGTGCTTGGAGCAACATTCTTCGGTGTTGTGCCAAGGAATTTTATGGTACTCACACCATTTTCCCATGCCCTTCATCTTCTCATTGCCCTTCTTGTGTTGTAGCTTGGACTAGCTGTCTTGAAGGTGGCCATCTCAACTT
Organism: Picea mariana; assembly: GCA_032191745.1. Lineage (NCBI taxonomy): Eukaryota > Viridiplantae > Streptophyta > Pinopsida > Pinales > Pinaceae > Picea > Picea mariana. The sequence goes on from JASDQU010108655.1 coordinate 13,875, forward strand.
GGTCCCTTACTATGTGGGTTGGGTCTGCCTTTTCCCTGCTTCGGTTGTGAGTGGTTTGCAGATCCAAATTCTTGTTGTTTCTGCTTAAATTTATGCTCGATCTTGACAACATATCTATAAGCCATGCCCAAAGAGGTGATGTCTAGAAAATCCATTTTTGTTTGAATGTATCTATGCAAAAATATGCGGTGTTTGAGCACTAGATGATGCTCAGAGTCTTTAATACCCAATTTGGTGCATAGGGTATGGAAAATATTGGTGAAATATGGTACTGTCTAGTCTCTTTCTTGACGTAGGGTGGTCCATATGGTGTACTGGTCCTCGTAGCTTCCAACAGGGCAGTATTGTTCTTTAATGGAATCTCGAAAGGAATCCCATGTAGGGGCCACCACAAACATTGTAGATTCATCCACGACCCTTTGCTCAGAGTAAGTATCCCACCAGTCTTTAACATGGGGAAGGACCTTGATGAGTGCAAAACTGATATTTTCCCTATCGGAAAAATTGTGGACCAAAAAATATACTTCAAGCAGATTCAACCATTTATCTACAACATCCGCATCTATCAATCCTTCAAATAATGGAATATAAAAATTTACATGTGCCTTGAAGGGGGTTGTATGGTCGATTGATGTAGATGCTTCTCCTGTGGGCAGCCATCGAAGGATCTGCGTGAAGTTGTCCATCATTTCATTCATTTGTCGCGCAAGGGCTTCCTCAAGCAACATTTTAATAGGATCTCTTACTCCATCATCTTTATTTTCGTCCCCCATGGGTTGTTGTCGAGCTCAGTGCGACTGATCTGGTAATGGATCGATTGGTTCGAGTGTCAACTTCTTGTACCCAGATATTGTCAGGGACATGCATGAAGAAAAATAAATGAAGGACATACCGCTCTGATATCAATGATCCAAATTTAGGAGTGGAATGAAATGATTAACATAATGAATACAATAAACACAAAGATATGGAGAATAATGCAAATATCCAGTGAACAATATCTTCTATTAAATAATGAAATAGGTCACAACAGTAAAATTGGAGAACTGAACACTTGCTTGAATGGTGGTAGGTATTTTTGAGAAGGGATGTGGCTGCTACGTGCATTCGTCTAAGTAGAATGGATTAAAATGAGTTTCCATAGGCCTTTTTGATATTATTCATGAATTCCAAAACCATAGACATCCAAAAACCTAACCCTAGAAAGTGAAACGCGAAAAGTCATGTGAGCCCTATGGGTAAGTTGGTGTAATTTGGTACCTCAACTTCCTAGGGCCGTAACTTTTTCATACGAGATCCATTTTAGGCGCGTGATATCCCGTTGGAAAGGTCTTTCAGAGAACTACACATTTCACTGTCAAACTTTAACTATGTCTATATTTTGATTGTGGCGAGCCAAAAAAACAACGTTTAGGGCTCCAAAACAGCCCTGAAAGTACAACAAGATGTGCTGACATGAAAACATACAAAATAATCCAGTTGGATTAGGTGAGAGGCCACTGTATCCACCTGGAGGATGTGTGGGGATTCAAACAACCCTAAAAGTGTAGAACCCACAATTACAAAGAAGTAGAGAAGAATGTGTTGAAAAAAAATGAACACGAGGAGCCAATTGGAATAGGTGGGTTGTAACACCCCCTTTTCCATCAACCGAGCAGGCACTACTTTGCAAAATAAAAATCTCATGCTTATATATATATATATATGACATGCATTTAAAATAGGTTAAACACATTTAAACTTAGAGTGAGCATAAGAATTACTATTATTATAAATAATCAATGGCTTTAACATCAATTCATATGTACAATAGAGTACATGATAATTATAAATACAAAAACATGTAGTAACATAATTGAAACATCATCTGGTACTTATTTTTGAAAACAGTGGTAATTCCACGAACCAGGTGCAGACCTTCCACGAACCTCCCAGCCTTAGACTGCGCTTCTCATCAAGATCAACAGTAGGTCACCCCCAAGCTGGGACTAAGGTCCACTCCAAGGCAAGGAATCCTAGGCTAGGCTAAGTTTACAGGGAAAACACATGGGCACAAGGAAGGAATTCTCTCCCAAGAACCACTCATACTCACTGCCACAAACTCTCCTTCCCCACATGCCTATTCCACCCCAAGAGTATACACCTTCTCTGTCACCTAGACAGTCCTTCGGCTGCTAACCTCCCTTGCCTTGGGTTTTAGCAACATGCCAGACCATAATTCTCCGAGCTCTGCGGCAACTATAGGGTTCCTTTCAGGAGCTCTCTCCTTCCTCAGCACACTCTCTCACCTGGAGAGTCACTCATAGGTCAAGCAACCTATTCTTCGAACTTCAACCACCTCTCTCACCTGCCCACCACAGTCAACAGGAATTCAGACACGAACACCCTCGGGCAACAACATACAAGTGCAACAGTATAACCAGGCTTAGAAGGGACGTGACACTTCCATTTTCTCAATCTGGTAGCACGGTATAGACTCATGCTCTGGATTCTCAGGGATGCATGATGAGTTTTCCACATAGGGGTCAACTCAGACTTAATGATTCACTACCGAAGGGGTGCACCAGCCTTCCATAAGAAAATATAGACACATGCCTTTTTGTTTCAGAGAGCATGAGGGTATCTCTTGTAGAGGTCGGACGGGTTCACGCTCAGACAATCGGGTAGAATGGAGGAGGAACCCCCAACACGGCTCATCTCAGCCATTTTATTTGCATGCGCCTGGGTTGACACTTGTCACCCATGCCACTGTATGCATTCCTTCAACATGCGTTCCATCCATTTGGAAGTTGTTTGTCCTTCCAAAAGAACTTAGGATAAAACATATTATTCACATGTCTTTTGGAATAATATTAAAATATTTTTCCCAAGGACCTAAGCCCCTAGGCTCAACACTTAGTCCATTTTCCCACCTTCCAATCCCTAATCCCTTGCCCACTCTGTGGAATCTTAGTCCCCCATCACTCATTCATCATGGTTAGTCTACACGCGGTGGTGTTTATATTTTATTACTGTTCCACATAAATACAGGTACAAAATCAGGCTCTTGGCCTTCAACACTTAGGCTCTCTGGCTTAACAATCACATAAGCCCACTAGCTTATATAAACTCGGCTCACCAGCCTATAAAACATATTTACATTTCATTTCATAAACAAGATTTACAATAGGGCTCGGCCTTAGGGACATTACATGGGTGTCCACCAATATCCACTTGGATCAAAACGTCTTGGAATTACCATAGTTGATTTCTGAAGGACATATTTTGGGTATGTGTTATATTATTTTCATTTTTATCCCATTTAATGTATATTAGAATTGGCACAAGGGCCAATGGATATTTGGGGGTTCAGGGGCATAGCCTCTGGAAAAAAATTCAGTTGTTTTTTGGTACATTTTTGGCCTCTTTTTGGTGTTTTTCAACAAATGGTTTTTCAATCCATTGTGATGTAATTCCGATAAAGGAACCTAACTCGGGTCAATGGGTTAGGGTTTTGGATAGATCCTATACATTGTATTGTATCTATCTAGTGATACAATACTATCTTTATGAGTATTATGCACATGATGGTCCTCATCTAGGTTGGAGAACATTACAAACACACACACACACACACACACATGCAATTCTTTCCATTGAAAAATAGGCAGTTTAAAAAAGTGGGCACGAGGAAGTATTATGCAATATTTTGTTTTTTAAGAATTCAATGTCAATGGAAATGCTTACCAAATTGATAAGGGAGGCATCAATTCAACTACATATTCCATAATCAAAATTTTAAATGGGCCACCAATATAAAGTAAAACATATGAAATTCTCACTTGTCTCAACAATTTTGGCACTCTCAATCGCAACAAGAGTCACAAAATATCCCCCTAGATGGGGTAATGGCATGGTAGACTAAGCAAGGGCTCAGGTGTCAGTCGAATGCCACCACACTTGGGCTCCTCCACACAATATAATCAACACGTGAGGGATTCATACACCAATTATTCTTTTAGTGGTCACTCCATGAAAGGTCAACCTATCAAATTTTTATGATGGTGCAGGCGGGGGAAGGTTTCATGATCATTGTAGGGAATCAAGATTCTCTAGATCATTATTTCTCATGGATGATGAAGAATGATAGTTATTTGGATCTCAGTTCCTCTTGGTACCGATCATTCATCTCAGGGATTATAGTCATGAAGTAGAGATTGAATTATTAGATGGTTTGGTTCTTTAAATTAGTTGATTTAGTAGTCCCTCAATTGCTCTAACTTTCTATAATTCTAGTGTTCATAGTGGGGTAATTCTCTTTATGGATCACTGTCATCTGGTACTGGATGCTCACCAAAGGTAATACTACTTTTAGTCTTTTCCTCATTCACATTCTTGTTTACAAAGTATAATTGGGAGCTTGTAATTCATGGTTTCCTCGTTCACATGCATAGTCATTAGGTAGTGCCTTAGGAGTATCATTCCTAGTTTACAAAGAGTAGAATAGGATGAATATGGAGGGGGTTAAGAATGGAAATGACATGTAGGAAGAGGGGTAGTAGGCCCAAGTGACTTGCAAAAACATCCCACCATAGGAAGCCTAGCCAAAGAATTACTAAGGCTCTGGTTGAGGCTATGCAAGTGATGCAAGTGGCTTGGAATTACCATAGTTGATTTCTGAAAGACATATGTAAAGTATATGTTATATTCTTTGCATATTTATCCCATATAATACACATTATAATGGGATCAAGGGGAGGAGGCTATTTGGGGGTAATATGTCTGTTACTCATTAAAATGCTAAATTAACACATATTAATATGTAAAAATAAATTTTCTTTAATCAACCAATTGCCACGCATAAGTCTTACGTATAAGTCTTAATGGAGTATAAGTCTTAATGGAGTATGAGGCAATGGCAGCAAGACTCAGAATGAACTTCAAGATATAATAATAATAATAATATCAAAACCATCTACATATTTCTGAGCTGAGGTGCATGATTCAAGCACCTTATTAATCCACACATACACAGGGTTGGTGCCCGTGCAATTATTGTTATGATTATAAGAGTGTTTCAGGTGCCTCCAAGAGTGTTTCAGGTGCCTCCAAGGATTTTCCTGATTCACTCTACTTCTTGTAAACTAAGGGCAAATGACTTGGCCAAAAATTCCTTGGGAATGGTGGGATTGGAAGCGAAAGCGGCCGCGGGGATGTATAAAAATCCAGGATTTGGGCTGTTGAGTGCGTTGAACGCAACTGCTTTGGTCCGTCCGATGTTTTGAGGGAAGTGCACGGTACCCTTTGGGACCATGAACACATTGCTAGGTTCCAGCTTTTGAGAGAAGAGTTTGTTTTTAGTTGAATCGACGAAGGCAACCAAGATATGGCCTTCCACTACGTATGATAGTTCGGTGGCTCTGGGATGGATATGTGGAGCTGCTATCTCTCCCACATCCATGTCAATGTGATCTATCGTTATTCCCAGCATGTTGAGGCCCGACAGGTTCCGTGGATTAACCCCAATGAAGTTAACTCCCATGGGACCGGCTGACGTGTTCGCTGTCCTGTGCAGGGCCGATGAAACGATGTGTTCAGAAGAAACTTGATTTGGATTAAGGCAAGCCAGTGTAAAAACCGAAGACTTCATGTCTTCCACGCAGAAACTTGAAGTGTGAAAACCGAAGACTTCGTGTCTGCCACGCAGAAATCCAACATCGTCTTTGGATCTCCTCTGATTCTCTGAGTTACCATCTGAAGAACTAAGAGGAGCAGGACGCCCACATTGCCTCTGCAGCTGGACGAAATGAATGCAGGTAAAGCCATTTTGTAAATAACGAGCTCAAGTGTTGGAGGTATTGATTCCTACTTGTTTTGTTTTATAGATTAATGTACTAGAATAATGTGTGTGAGAAGTCTGTTTCTAGATTAATGTGTGGTGTGAGAACTCTGTTTCTAAATTTTAGGAAGTTGTTAGTTTAATTAGATATCATGAACGATTCTTTGCAACAAATTGTTTCTCAGTTGTACGTTTAATTGGAACTGATTGTCTCTCAGTTGTACGTTTATTAGGATATGATGAAATCTTCCTTGATTGGATTTTCAATTTTTTCTTATTTTCTAGTAATTAATATTATTAATTAACAAAATTTAGATTTAATATTCATCCCAACCTAAATATGTCAATCCTTCCTTCATGAAAATTTGAATTTTTCCTTTCATGGAAAAGTGCATAGTTGTTTTCCTTATTTCAGTGAGTTTGAGTTACTTTATTTCAATAAATTCATGTCATGTTGTGCAAGTTTCCTTCAAGTTCATACGATCCTACTTAAGTGTAACGTCCCCAGCCACCAATAGGTTGGGCAACACTACTACACAGAATTTTCACACACACACACACACATATATAAGGCATTTTAATCAATTTAAAACACATAACACAGATTTTACTCTTACGATTGAGATTCAAACAAGATTGACAGTAAATCCACATGAAACGAAATACATGATAACATTCAAGCATCACATAACATGCATAAAATACATAATTAAGCACATAATTGATACTTATCTTTTAGTCGGAGTAAATCCACCAACTACATGCAGACCTTCCACAAACCTCCTAACCTTAGACCACACTGCTCATCACGCTCAACAATGGGTCACCCCCGAGCTGGGACTAAGTTCCACCCCGGGCAAGGAAATCCTAGACTAGGCTGAGGTTACAGGAAAACTGCACAGTGCAACTGGAAGGATTCTCTTCAGGAGTCTTCTTACGCCCACTACTCACGAACTCTCATTCACCACATGCATGTTCCACCTGGGAGTATACACCTTCATTGTCACATAGTCCATCAATTGCTTCACCTCCCTCTCTGGGTCTCGACAACTTGTCGGATTAGGAATTCTCAGAGCTTCGTAGCTGTTGCTGGAATCTATCTGGGAGAAAACCACTTCCCAACAAACTCTCTCACCTGAAGAGAGCTTCTCACACGCTTGAAAACCTGCCTCTGCAAGATACCAGATATAATAAATATACAGAAAAAAAATAAAATGCTAGAAATGGTAGAATAACAGTAATATAACCAGCATAATTTCTAGAATAACACAGTAATGATATAAGAACAACAAAAGAAATAACACTTTGATTCAGAAAGAAATGTTCATGGGCCTTTTTGAGGGGGAAACCTCTAGTCAAACAATGCTCTGTTACAATAATCTCCAAGCTAGGGTTTTCATACCCTCGACCCTTATTTATACTAAATATGTCTATCAAGAGAAGCATCTAGAGGAAGATCCTTATAGAAGCGAAAGCTTCTATTAGGTCTTCTTACATCTGCCTTATTCTATTTTATTGAAAGGCCTTATTATTATTGACCTTTATTACATTCGAATATATTGATCTACCTATGTGCGGGTTAGGACCCTAACATGTCTGCCCCCTTAAAAACAGCCTTGTCCTAAAGGCTTGAGATGTGGAAACTGCTACAAAATGGTAGTTGGTTCCCAAGTGGCATCTGCTGGAGTCGTATCTTTCCACTGGACTAGCACTTCCTTGATGGTTCTCTGACATAGGCGACGCTCACGCTGGTCCAAAACTGCTTCTGGATGTAGCCAAATAGATCCTTCTTCAGCTGACTCTGGAAGGTTGGTTTGAATTTGGCACTTAGTTCCAATCACCTTCTTTAAGCATGAAACATGAAAAAAAGGATGTAGCTTCGACTGACTGGGAAAAGCTAAGTAATATGCGACTTGTCCCACACGCTTGAGAACTGTATAAGGACCATAAAATTTGGGCACTAGCTTATGACAATGCTCGACCTTGAGGGAACTTTGCTTGTATGGTTGCAGTCGCAGAAACACCTGATCCCCTTCTGCAAATTGACGTTCAGAGCGACCTTGACTTGCTTGTTGCTTCATGGGATTCTATGCCATGACCAAGTTTTCTTTAAGGGTACAAAGAATATCCTCTCGAACTGTAAGTGTTTGGTCAACCGCTTGGACCTTCGATGAACCTGGTAAGTATGAGAGAACTAAAGGTGGCTTATGTCTATATACCGCTTCAAAAGGAGTCATGCGAGTAGCTGTATGGTAGGAAGTGTTGTACCACCATTCGGCTAGGGTAACCATTGAGCCCAATGATGTTGTTTTTTAGAGGCAAAACACCTCAGATATGTTTCCAAACACTTGTTGACAACTTTCGTTTGACCATTAGTCTGGGGATGATAAGCTGTGTTGAGATGCAATTGGGTGCCCTGTAGCTTAAATAGTTCTTGCCAAAAATTTCTTGTGAAAGTTGGGTCACGATAAAAAACAATAGAGTGCGGCATGCCATGAAGCTTGAAGACCTGGTCCATGAAAATTTGAGCCACCATGGATGCAGTAAATGGGTGTTGAAGAGCGCAAAAATGAGCACACTTGGAAAGGCGATCCACAACCACCATTATGACTGATTTATTCCCCGATTTGGATAAGCCGGTAATAAAGTCCATAGAGATATCCTTCCAAATAGCAGGTGGAATCCGAAGCGGTTGTGGTGTGCCCAGAGATTTGACTGTTTCTACCTTGTTGCGATGACATACCTCACATTCAGTGAAAAAATTACGGATGTCCTGTTTCATACCATCCCAGAAAAAAGAACATTTGACCCTGTCATATGTTTTGGTGAACCCTGAGTGCCTTGCTGTCGGTGTAGCATGAAGCTCAGAAAGTACCATGGATTTAATATTTGATTGTTTACTTAAATACAAATGACCTTTGTATCGAAGATCATCTTGGAGCCAAGAGTACCCTAGGGGAGTCGGAACCTTGGTCTGCAATTGCTGGATCAGATGCAAACTTTTGGGATCTTGAAACCATTCCTGGTGCACATCTTGGAGCCAATCGGGTACAATGAAGGAAATACAAAAAAGGGATCCTTCTTCTACATATTTTCGGGACAGTGCATCCGCCGCTACATTGTCTTTTCCCTTCTTGTAAATGATCTCATAATCATATCCAAAGAGCTTACTCACCCATTTTTGTTGCTCTAGGGAGGAAATGTGTTGTTCCAGAAAGTACTTGAGGCTTTGATGGTCAGTCTTAATTTGGAAGCATTTCCCCAAGAGATAAGGGTGACACAGATCAACAACATGTAGAATAGCCAACATTTCCTTTTCATAAATGGGTTTGCCTAGATTCCTTTCAGACAGTTGCTTGCAGGTGAACCAATAGTGATGCCTTAGAATTTATATTGGTGGCCTTCCTGGTTGAATTGCATGGTTAATGCCTTAAAATCCATGAGAATGGGACCCAAAGTTTTTAGCTTGTCTGCNGATTTGGAAATTGTTGACAGCATGGATGTAGCAATGAGTTTCTTGGGCAATGTGGCGATGAATAAAATTATGGGTGCTTCCACTATCAACCAGAATGATGACCTTCCGATGCTTAATGTAACCGATTAACTTGAGGGTTTGGGGAGCGGAGAAGCCAGTGAGAGCATTGAGGGAAATGATGGGTTCTACTTTGGGAGGGTCTAAGGGAGGGGTTATGTTAGTGATTTCAGGTGACTTAAACACAAGGGGAGTTTCAACATCCTCTTCTGAAATATCCTCAAAGATGGCCATAAAAATCTTTTGTTCTTTACACTTGTGGCCCGGGAAATATTTTTCATCATAATTATAACAAAGGCCTTTGAGTTGGCATTTAGCCATTTCAGCCCTGGTCAATTTTTGGATCTTTAATGGGGCGGGGGGAGTAGTGGGAGTGACGGGTTTAGGGCAAGGGATAAAGGAAGGTTTTGGATTTTTAGAGGATACAACTTGTTGTGCTTCTTTAGCTCTTTTAGTAGCCTCCACGCAACATGAGGGTTGATCCATGAGGACATGGGCCCGAATCTCCTTCTTGAGGCCACTGATAAAAAACTCTCAAAAGAAAGCATCAGTCATGCCCTCTATTTGAAAAGTTGGGCGCTCAAAGGCAGCTATGAAGTCTTCTATTGTTCTGGATTGTTTCAACTTTGTCAAACGGCCCAAATGGTTGGTGTTTGTGTCAAAGCGTTCATAAAGCTTAGTCACAAATTGGGTCCAAGCAATATACCCTTGACAGGAAGATTTTCTCCATTGCCACCATTGCTAACATTCTTGATCTAGATGGAGAACACCATACCGAAGTTTGGCCAAGTCATATGTTATGCCGTATAAAGAGAAATAATGTTCCATTTGGGTGACCCAACCAGTGGGGTCTGAGCCATCAAATTTGGTCACATCCACCCGCGGAAGGCATAGGTCATGTTGAAAGTGATGGGACTGAAAGGTATGGGAGTGGGAAGAATGTTTGCCTTCGATCTTTGGAGGTGCTTCAGAGAAAGGGTCATCTGTAGGGATCTTCAGTTTGGTGTAGAGTGATGCAAAGATAGATTCAAGAAGGGTGGTCAGTTCTTGTTTGACTTCCTCCATTGAGGACTGCATGGTTGTATTTATGGATGAATCAATGGAGGCAATAGTAGCACTAAGTTCTTTCACTTCTTTTTGGGTCTCGAGGAAACCAGATTGCAAGGTGTTGAAGCGAGTTTCCAGATCTTGGCTACGGGTATGGACCATGAGGATGGGTGAACTGAAAAGGGGCAGGCGGGGTAAATTTTTTTTCCAAAAAATGATATGGATGAATGTGATAAGGGCAAAGAGATGAATCTAATGGAATAGGTCTCAAATAATGGTGAAAAAAATTCCAGACTTTTTTTTTTTTTTACACGTGCCGAGTTATGCTCCATTCTGAAGAAGACTGCAATGATGAAATCCCCAAATGCTTAACCAGAAAGATATGTGTATTTACTTGGCAACCCAAACACCGTTGCGTGGCAATAGATCTAGTTTGTTTTAATTTGTTTATGTTTCTGT
>JASDQU010108655.1:68664-79300 GCA_032191745.1 Picea mariana
CTATTTTTTTCTGGATAGAAGGTGTTGAGGCTGCAGTGATTGTAGTGGTCTTTTGTACATCCTTTGAACAAAGTGTGAAGAGGATGAATTTTGCAGTATGAGAGATTACCTTACGATGTTGTTTGGTGGAGAAGTAGTCGGAACTACCTCTGGTATCCTGTAGAGCTGACCTCCTGGAGTAATAATGACACTAAGGGGTCTAGAATCATAGATAACATGGCATTTCCACACATATGGTTGACCCAAAACAACATCAAATACATCAAGAGGGGAAATATCGCACACTACCTCATCCTTGAATGGATAGATGCCATAGGATAGGCGACACTGTTGGATGACATGAAGATCTAGTCCCTGGTGAAGCCACCCAATGTTGTATGGCTGTGGGTGTGGTGTTATCGACAACCCCAACTATTTGATGACCTTAGCAGAGATGAAATTCTTATGGATGTCATTTATCAACAATGAAATGCAATGGGGCCCCCTTCACCCCCATATGTGAATAGAAGAGGTGCTCCCCCTCTTCAGGATCTATTGGTTCTTCTAGTTGAATTGTTGTGGTCGCGATAGTAGTAGTGCGGTCTATGTTGATGATCTGTTTGTTTTCAATATTTTCTGGATCGGATTCTGAATCAGGGTTCGACTCCATGTATTTGACCTTGACCACCAATGACTGTTTCGAGTGACATTCCTCGGTGTTGTGCCAGGGGATTTTGTGGAAGTCAAACCACTTCCCAGTGTCATTCTTCATCTTTACTTTACCCTTTTTGTCATGTGCCTTGGACTAGCTATCTAGAGGCTGTTGGTTAGGGTATTCTTTACCGTACTTTGGTTGTTGTATATTTGCAGACCCGAATTCCCATTTGTTTTAATGCGTAAATTTCTGCTCGATTTTGACAGCATATCGATAGGAAACTCCCAATGATGAGATGTTTAAGAAATCCATTTTGTTTTGGATGTGCCTATGCAAAGCCCCACGATATTTCAGAACTAGATGTCGATCGGAGTCTTTAATACCCATCTTGTTTCGCAAGGTATGGAAGGTATTTGTGAACTTTGTAATCTTATCCTTTGTCATTTTTATTTTTTTCTTTCATCGAGGGTTTCTTGGTCATGTGAGAGTGATTTTCCTCAAGAGAGACAAACTCAAGACCCAACTGGTCATACTTGGACCTCACCAGGGACATGCACTAAAAAATGATCAAGAGAAGCTTGCTTTGTTACCACTGATTTAGATTATTTTCGAAACAAAATGAAAGAAGAGAAATTACAATGAAATAATCATGAATATTGTGAAAAACAGAGAAATACAACAGTACTTGATTTCTATTAATGAAAGAATTGTAAAGAGACTGTAAAAATACAGAGTGCAACACTCACTAGAATGGTGGTAGATTTATCTCTAAAAAGAGATGTGACGACTACGCTCATTCACAAGAAGATGATTACATTGAGGCTCTAAAGGCCTTTTTATGATAAACAAAAATCACAAAACCCTAGACATCCAAAAACGTAACCCTAGGAGATGAAACTCCAAAATTCATGTGGGCCTCGTTTGGGTAACTTAGTACATTAACTTCCCGGGGTCGTAAATTTTTCATATGCTCTTCGTTTTAGGTGCATGATAGCCTGTTGGAAAGGTATTTTAGAGAAATACACATTAAGCCATCAAACTCTAACCATGTCTATATTTTGACTACGGCAAGCGAAAAAAACACTGTTTAGGGCCCCAAAACAACCCCAAAAGTACAACAAGATGTGATGACATGAAAACATACAAAATAAGGTAGTTGGATTAGGTGGGATGCCACCAGTATCCACTTGGAAGATGTTTAGGGATTTATATATCCCCGAAAGTGTATAACCCACAATTACAAAGAAGTACAAAAGAATGTGTTAGACTAAAAACTGATAAGAGGAGACAGTTGGAACAGGTGGGTGTCCACCAATATCCACCTGGATCACATGTGGAATACATCCTTATGGAATCCATGACTATTATTCATCCCATGATTCAACACCACCAACCACTTATAGTAAGGACATTGATCCACCTCCTCCCCATTATATTTTTCCATTCATGGCTATCTTGAACCCTATAAATTTAATATGTCTTATAAATTACCCTATCTTTCATGATCGAAATTGTCCAACCATGCCAAACAAGTTTTCATCAAGGATACCTAATTCAAAGGTAGAATTATAGAGGAACTCATCAACCAAATTATGGATTTGTGTTTGCAGTGTTCCTTTGATAGAATAACTGTAACCTCAATAAAATTTAGACTCTTCCAATGCACCCTCACATGAACAACAACCAAGTGGTGTGTTGAACTTATCTTTTTCACACATGTTGTGTTGATTGTATAGACAAATCATTTTTGACATGTTTTCATTCACAAGCCCAACTCAACACCACAATTGAATTCCTCACTAATTTTCACTAAAATGCTTCCACTGACATCATATACCATATTCATAAGTGGCAATGTAGGAGGAGGTTATATAAATTAAACTAGAAAGTAGACTCTTGATCAACTAGTTTTCAATTTTTTTTCTTCTCGACATTGTGTTGCGTGCACAAAAAAACCTCCCAATTTTGTTCTCTAATATCTCTCTAAGAGAAGAAATTGGTCCACATTAAAAACTTCCTATTGGAAACCTTGCACTCTCTCCCTCATGGAAAGGGATAAGCCCAAGTTTTTTATTCCCACTCTTCGTACTTTACCATTTGTAGTGATTCTTCATGATTATTCACTTGGAAAGTTTTATTTTATTACATTATCCTTTGATTGACAAAGTTCCAAACAACACCTCTAATGGAAAAAATACTTTCACCGGTGTGCTTCCTCCCATATTTTCCTATACATCACATATTGACGAAGTCTCTCTCTCTCTCTCTCTCTCTCTCTCTCTCTCTCTCTCTCTCTCCCCTACACACTACATTTCCCTCTTTAGTTTTCGATATTGTGCCAACAGAAGGATGTCGACCCCTCATCTATTGATTAATTGGGTTGGTTGTCATTGATGTCAACCCTTGATGCAATTCCAATAACATATTTTGGTAGTCACATAGGTATGTATAAGTATCCCATGTTTTATTGAGGAATAATATAATGAATATCATTGAATTTGTAGGAAATACTATTAAAGATAGATAGTACATGTCATTTCATTTCTAGTTATATGTGGAACGTCACGTAGTTCCTCACAGTTGAAGAAATATGGCTTAATGAAGTTGTAGAACCCTCATGAGTTATCTAGAAGCCCCTAGAAATTCAAATAAGTCAATTATTCTAGAAGTGATCTAGCTAGATATCGGTGGCCACCCACCTATTCCAACTGGCTCAAAATAGTTTTCTGGCAACTTACTATTTTTAGTAGTTTTTCGGTTCCTAAACTTTGGGGCCATTTTGAGGGCTTAAAAGACATTTTTTCACGATCGAGCACTAAATGTTATCCAAAGTCTTTGATTTATCCCCCAAAATGAATATCCTTGTCTATACCTTTGCAATGAGCTATCGTGCACCCCAAACAAAGATTGTATGCCAAAGTTACACCCCTGGGAAGTTGATACACCAAACTACCCAAAACGGGGTCCACAAAATTGTTGGCTTTTCATCTTCTGAGGTTAGGGTTTTGGATTTTATTTATGTTAAAAATTCCTTTAGAGCCTCATTGTAACGATAATTTTCTTGAAAATGTGTGTATCTATCACATCTCTTCTCAGAGATAAGATGCCACCATTCTAGCGAGTTTTTGACTCTGTATTTCTGCAGTTTTGTACATTTCGCTTATTAATAGAAATTATGTATTACTGTATATATGTGCCTGTTGTTATATATCCAATAATATCTATGTTATATTATTGGATCTCTTGCAATATCTCTTTATATTTCTATGTTATATCTCCTCTCTCATTTCATGCTGAAAATAATCTGGATCAGTGGTATTACAACAAGCTGCTCTTGATTGTTTTTCAGTGCATGTACCCGACGAGGTCCGAGTGTAGCAATTTGGGTCTCAAGCTTGTATTTCTTGAGGAAACTCTCTCTCGCACACCCAAGAAATCCTCCATGGCAGAAGAAAATAAAAATGATGGAGCGAAATATTCTATTAATATGTTGCTTGAGAAAGCTCTCACGCGACATAGGGACGAAATGATGGAGAATGCTTCCCACATCCTTCAATGCATGTTGATAAAAACAGGCGTTTCTTCATCAAGCGACCACTTTTGAGGAACCTCCCCTTTCAAGGTACAAGTTAATTTTGATATTCTCATATTTGAAGGACAGATAGATGCAGATGCCCTAGAAAAATGGTTAAATCTACTAGCAGGTTATTTCTCTATTCATAATTTATCTCACAAGGAAAAGTTCACCTTCACACTACTTAAGGCTCTCCCCCAAGTCAAACATTGGTGGGAAACTTACTGGGAGAAATGTTCGATAGAGGAGTCTAGAATATATGGGGTCGATCCCACTTTGGATTTTTTTGTGGATTCGTTCAAGGAACAATATTACCTTGTTGGAAACTATGATGACCAACACATGAGATGGACCAAACTGCGACAAGAGAGGGGCCAATAAGTGTTGGATTTCGCCAATAAATTTCGTAGCTTGTGCACCAAGCTGGGTATCAAAGACTCCGAGGAACATATGGTTTTGAAATACCATGGGGCTCTACACAGATACATCCAATCTCAAATGGATTTTTTGGAAATCTCATCACTAGGTGCTTCTTATCGATATGATCTTAAAATCGAGCCGAAATTTAAGCACTAGAACAAGAAGGAGTTTGGGTATGCAAATTCGCAACAACAAAAGTATGGTAAAGACGAACCTAACAACAAGCCTCCAAAAAACCATTCCAGGCCACAAGAAAAGAAGGGTAACGAAAAGACGAAGAAGGAAACTGGAAAGTGGTGCAATTTCCACAAAATCCCCTAGAACAACACTGATGAATGTCGCTCAAAACAATCATTGGTGGTTGAGATCAAAGAAAAGAAGAGAAAACTTGATTCATAATTTGATCTAGAAAATAATGGGAGAAGACAGATCATCGATGCAGACCCCACTGCTATTGTCGTGACCACAACAATTCAACAGAAGAACCAACAGATCCTAAAGAGGGGGACTGCCTTTTTCATTCACATATGTGGGTGAAGGGGACCCCGCTGCATTTTGTCGTTGATAGCGGAAGCTAGAAGAATCTCACCTCAGTAGAGGTCATCAAACATTTGGGATTGTCAACAATGTTGTCGCAAGTGTTGACTCTAGACTGTAATAGAGCCAAGCCTTAGCACATTTTGAAAAAGATAATAATGGGTGATTGATCAGTTATTGGAGGCTTCTAGAACTAGGTCTGAAAGAACCTTTCAACCATTAAAAATCAGAAATAAAGAGGCATGACCTCGTCTACTAAATCCATTTAAAGTCATAAGGATGGATAGAATATAAGAGATAGACAAAACTAAAAGAAAAATCTAGGTATCCAATTCTAATAAATCTAGTCTTCGTTTCGGTAGAAGAATGACAATGATTTCAAATATCTGGACATAGGTCTTGTCTCACTCACAGAAATACAGAGGAAAATCTATGAACAAGTATAACTTCTAAATAAGGAAAAACAATTAAAATGCAGGTCTTGTTCTACTCACAACATAACAGAGGAAAAACTGCACTTGAAAGAATGCTCTTAATTAGTCACAACAGAAGTCTCACTAAATTGTAACTATTACAAGTTAAATAAAAGAAGGAACAAAGGAAAGAGAAGTAATAAAATATTCAGAAAAGACTTTCCAATAATTTTGGCAATGAGGAGAATGGATGCAAATATTCCTTGTTTATGTCATACTTAGCCTCATGAAACCACTCACTTCAAAAGAAAATATACCAACGACACATATCCTTAGTTTCTTCAACATGTTTTACTTATGTGATTAGGTGTGTGTTGTGGACATTAGGGTTTCCAAAACCTATTATACTCCATGCCAACGCTTATATCTAGATACATAATACTTCCCATAGGAGAAAAAAAACATTGTAGTGTCTGTGCAAAAATCCTCATCAACGTCCATCAACTCATAGCCTTTCTATTCTTGGTTTCCACCATGAACTTGCGGGTAAGATGTTGAACATGTACATGCTCTAATGGTTGCAAAAAAACATAATTTTCTAGTGGTCTATCAGTGCAATTGATCAATGGTTAAATACAGATAGGCAAAATGCTTTCCCATGTATGGTACCTAAGGTTTGTCTCAAAACCAAAGGATTCAAAAACCTTAACCATATAAGTTGGTGTCACAGTATTTTCTATATCAGCTGTGACATATGAACAATATCATCACGATTGAGTTGGAAACTAGTAACAATTATAGCATGGGAAAACTAACAGAGGAAAACATTTTGTTTGATTTCGATGACGAAGTTATCGAGGACGCGGATGAGAAAAGAAGCTCAAATCCTTCGTCATTTCCCACCTATAAGAATATCGTATGTTAGCAGTGGATGCCTTGTATACCAAGCCTCTCCAGATCAATTTTCTTATGCTTGGTCTTGGAAACACTACAAACGTACATCTCACTACCGATCAGGGTATAAGAAGATACTACATGGATCCTCGTGCATATTCCAGTGGGCTAGGAGTTTCATTCGATAACACAACTACCATTTCCATTTTAGAATACGAGGAAAGCTCAATCACATCAAATCCATCCATTCCTAATATTTCATTTTCTAATGACACGCAGACCGTAACTATCTTCGCTGGTGGTCTCATAAGCTTGGCCTCACAAGACCATGCAGTCTTTGTACCTTAGAGTGTGGATGAGAATTTGTTTTACATGGTTGGTCTAGTATTGATCAATTGTCTAGGGCAATCTTATGTAGGTCCTAGTGGATCAAGCTCTGATAACATGTTGTTTTTTATATATGAGATTTTATGAGATAATATATGATCAATATATTATTACAATGATGAGTGTTCCATATATAGAGAACATATGGTGACCATCCCTGAAAGCATGCGTCCTTTGGATAATAAATAACTAATTATTTATTATATATATTATATAATTACTTATTAATCTAGGATAATGTCTTCCTGATACTGCCCAAACATCAACAATATCTTCACCTAATTTTTTATCATGTATTTTTTCATGATAAAAAATATCTACCACCAATGTAAATAACAATTGTAAATAAGGAAAGTTCAAGTATGGAGAGCAACCCCAAGAGGAGAATGGCCCTTTTCCATTGATGTCAAAGGGGGATATATAATCACATTGATGTGGTTGATGATTATTGATTGGAAGAGATAGTCACATTTGGGAGAGATAGTCACATTGACTATTGATGTAGAGTATGCCTTATCTACATGTTGACATCAATAATTGGTAATTTGTGTTGAAATCAATGCCAAAGGGGGAGATTGTTGGATCATTTTGTCATTGATGCTAATGGTTTGATTGATTGATGTCAAGTGATTGATTGATGTCAAAGGATTGATTGATTGATGATTGATGTAATGTAATATGTATTTTCCTTCATGAGAATGCATAGATGAAGATGGATCAATGAGTTGTCATTGATATGATGAAGATCGATCAATGAGTTGTCATTGATACATGATGAAGATGGATTGATGTGGTTTCATTGGTATATGATGCATTGTTATAAAAATGTATAGATGACTCATTATTTTCTTATCATGATTGATAAAGTGCACAAATGGATGAACTCCAAAGTGGTCCCCTTATGGAGAAATTCCTCACGAGAAGACGCTTTGCGGATTGAGTTATCCTAGAAGAGTGGTTGGAGGACCCATGCTTGTATGTGGAATAATGAGACGAAGATCAATGAAGTTGTTAGTGAAACTATAATATATGTATAGTAATTTTCATGCTATTTCCGGTGGTATCCGGAATGTCACATAACTCCACGGTTTGAGAGTTATGGCCTTACGAAGTTGGAGGACCCCATATGAAGGCTTGAATCCCCCAAGGTCAAAGAAGTCAAAGTGACCTAAAAGAAGAAATCATTATTTAAATGATAAAGTAAAGTGACAAAGTCAAGGTGGATTATTTAAATAATAAAGAGAAGTGACAAAGTCAACGTGGATTATTTAAATAATAAAGAGAAGTGACAAAATCAAGAAATGATAAAGTAAGGGGACAAAATCAAGAATGAATATTTAAATGATAAAGTATTGGAGAAATTTATATTTATGGAAAGTGGTTAACCCTAAAATAAGGAAAATAGGTTAAGTGACCTATAAATCGGTTAAGTGACCTAGAAATGAGTTAAGTGACCTAGAGGATGAAAGTATAAATAAGATAGCTATGGATTCTTGCAAATCATCCTTTTTGTGGATCAATGGAGAGCTTCTTGTGAGAATATCTTTTGGAGTATTGATGGAGAGCTTCTTGTGAGAGATTCTTGTGAGAGCATCTTTGGTGTGGATCTCTTGAGCATGATTGAATATATATTATAAGAAGGAGAGAATGAGGAGGATCTCATGGATGCATTGAAGTTTCGGCAAGTCAGAGATCATGACGACGAAATTCTTGAAATTACAGAAAAACTCTATTTTCTGGTGTGTACGTGGGTTTTCTGTGTATAGGGTGTTTATATGCAAGTTGTCTTTGTACAAGGTGTGTACAATATGCGGTCTGTCAGTGTAAAGGGAGGGTACAATGGATAAAATCATGGAGATTTGTGGTTGATCTGATGACAAGCTGTTGAAGACTGAAGTAGGTTCCAAATATGCATTCTATGGGCTCAGATCTGTCATTGAGACACTAGTATGGTTACATTATTGTCTTGATGGATAGTATTTCTTGTTGTGTTGTTAATGCTTAGGGAATTATTGGTATGGCTGCTATGATGTGGTCTATTTTGTTTGATGGAATGAGAAATACTCTTGTGATTCAGTGGTGACATGATTTCTATGGTATACTAGTTGTTTATACATGATTGAGATAGCATTCATATTGATTGGTTTTGGAGCATGAGTAGAATATTGGAGAGATTGGATGAGTTGTGACTGGCTGTGGGTCAGTGAGAGACAAAAGAGAATGATAAATTGGTTGTAGAGGATCTAAGTTAATCTTGAAGGATAAACCCTAATAGCTCAGAAGTTTTACGCAGACTGTTGTATACCTTGGTCGCGTACATATGTGAGTTGTAGTGAGCTAGGGCGTGTACACACACGGGGTGCACTACTGACAGGTCGTGTACCTGTTGCAGATTGATATCTGTTGAGGATTGTTGCCTCATCTCAGATGGTGCTGAGGATGTAAGCTAAGTCTTGCATTACAGAGATGGTGCTCTTGTAGAGTTGTACTCTATTCAGTTGTTACTGAAAAACCCCAAGGATTGTAGTCCGTAATAAAAATAAAATTGTACATACATCTTGTGTTCTTTGTGTTCCTTGTGGTGATGACTTGCTGATGATTTATTGTTGATATGTGTTCACATCTAACTGGTTATAAATGACAACAATGAGTAATGAGTAAATGTTAAATGCTAACCAATGAGTTTTGTGAAAGAGGGAAGTTTTGGGGAAAAGATACCCACACTCATTCACCACCCCCCCCCTCTAAGTGTGGTAGCTGTGTCCAACAGATAGACTCAACATAACCAACTAGACTTGTTTTTTTCCTAAGAATAGAATCAAAATTGAGTCTCCACTTGGAAAAAAAACCCTTGTCTTTTATTCTGGTGTTTAATGCCATAATAATGGCTATCTGTTCTATGATTCCATCCTCCTCAACGTTAATTTGGACATTACAACTATGATTTACTAATGATAGTAGGTTGATTTATTTTTATGTAATAAGTAATTGAGGATCTAGGCTAAAGGCATACATTAAATTACCTTCACTTTTCCCCCATAGGTTGGCAACCTATATTTTTTCTAATTCTTTATACATAATATAAAAATAAAAATATTAAAAAAAACTAATTACCAAAATACTTTAATTTCAATAATGTAAATACGTTGAGTACTAATTAAACCTCGTGGACATTAATTAATAATTATCAGACTGATTTACTAATGAAATTATATTTATTTTGTTAGATGTAAGAATTGATTGCGAATAAAGGTTAAAGGAGCATATTAAATACTTCAACTTTTCCCTCGATTGGCTAGTCACCTTTTGTCTTTTTTTTAAATACACTTTATTACAAAGAAAATTGAAGCCTTCCTTTAAAATATTAACAAAAAAAATTCAATTTAAATATTGTAAGGATATAAGGAAGTTAAAGAGTGTTACCTAGAGTGTCCCAGAGGCCCAAATTATAGTTGGGCCATCAACAACTACATTGATGTTGAAACAATCAAGCATGGCGGATACATAGTCTACAACATTGTTATACAATACATAGTCTACAACATTGTTATACAAACCTATTAAATGGTCAATCCATATACATTCTAACAAACAACCATTAGCCCAAATAAATAACTAACAACGTGCATAAAGCCATGAAAGAATATAAAATCAGCCAAAATGCATTTAAAAACTAAAAAACAAAGGTTAGAAAAAAAGAGGGTGTCTAGCACGCATGGTGGGGAACTTATTGCTTGTATATCAAATTAACATGAAAGTATCTCCAACAACTCCATC
>JASDQU010108656.1:16406-43951 GCA_032191745.1 Picea mariana
ACTAAAACAAACTAACTAACTAAATAAAAGAAATTAAACTAAAATAAAGGAAACTAGAAACTAATAAAACAAAGATAATTATACTAATATAAACTATTCTAACTATTCTATCTACAAACTACAAATTACTCTTATAATAACTCAAATCAACTATCTAATTATCAATTTAATTACAATTTATTCACAAATATACATTGCATACAATCTACAGATTTGAATAAAACCTGTGAAACTAATTTGCTTGCTGTCCCAAGACAGCGAAGATAACTCTTTTTTGATTTTATGATTTATGAACAAGAAAGTAAACTAACTGAAATTAAAACAAATAAAAATTATATCTATATTAAACTACTTAATAAAAGTAGTAAACTACATACTAATTGACCTGGAAACGCTCCAAGTCTGCCTTGTGTATGATGACTTCTAAGCTGATTGGAGGAGGGAAACTCGCACCGTTAATACGTATGATTCTCGCAAAGGATCAGCTATGCTTCTTCTTGAAGTATGTTACAGGACAAACAAGACATAAAAGAATATCATAACAATTTTATGATTACAAATTCCTGCAAAAGGGGAAACCTATTATGCAGCAAACTTATATATTACAGTTCGATTTATGAACAAGACAAAGCTATGATTCACAAATTGAACTAACAACTGTTATGTATTTTATCTATTTGGAAGAAACAAGATATAGATGACAGAAATAAAATTATATCATTTGCATTTGATTTAGGTAGCTAAATAAATACTAAACCATAAACAAACTGATATACAAAACATGGAACAAAGTGTCGATGTATTGAAAAGCAAAAGCTATGACAAAACACCAATTTTGCTCCAGTTTGAATCAGAACTCCATATCCTTGTTCTCCCCAACTGAGGATGATCGATTATTACAAAACCATAGGTTTATATAGGTTTTTCACAAGGTAAAACATCCTTGTGAATAATAGTAAATAGTTTTACACAATCTGAGAATTAACCCAAAATCCCTTAAACTAAGTAACTAAAAATGCAAGTGGAATCCTTAAGATATCTTCCAACTGCTCCTCATATCCATTGCCAATTTGAATTTGCCTGTAATAGATACAAAGATCAAGTTAGAGGAGTATTTTATTAAGAAAACAACAATAAAAAAATGACTCTTAAGACTTAGCTACAGAATCTTTGATTCTGTAGATGGTCTAGAATAGTAAGCATGACCAGATATCAAATCAAATCAAATCAAATCCAATCATCTTGTAATAATCAACAAATTACTAATGATTAAATCAAACCAAATCGAACAGAATACAATCGAGACAGAGTAGAGATACTCTGTTTTCCCAATCGACATAAAATCGTATCACATCTTAACAAGACTGTTCCATGAATGCAATCAATGATAAACCAAATTGTATGAGATACAAACCATCATTATCGATTAGCATATGATTCATATCATTTCCAATATAGAAAGCCATTATGATTTCATGCATCACAGTATCCATAGAATCCAACCACAGTTCTCATTCGCTGCGTTTCAAATAATTCACAGGTATAGTCGTAACTGTAATTGACTAATTATAATCACAACAGCAGATTGATATCATTCAGTTAAAAGCACGATATATAAATTGCTTCCATTGTAATCGGATGAAATCATCTCCACAAATATCGACCCAACAGTCTTCATGTTTGATCACCTCATAGTCGACAGACAGGGTTTTGACAGAGTCAACAAACCGGGCATATAACTGAATTTAATTATAGACACAAATCGTAAGACTTGACACGATCAATCCATCCCTGTAATCTCAATTGAATAATACATTTGTTACCATCGAAATACAGTTCACATCGTAACAACTACTATTGTTATCCATTCGAAATTTGATTATGTAACAAATGATATACGAATTGGTCTTAACATAGAAAATATAATTAGCATAGCCAACCAATTTGCCCATCATATCGCACAAGATATAACCAAATCGAACAGAGATATCGTTTGTATTTCAACAATAGAAAATATATCAAATAACAGAACATTCAAATCAAATTATGATCAATCAAACTAAAACTAATCACAACCAATGAAGAAATCAATAATCAAAACTGATAAACAACAAATGCATGACAGAGCAAGTCAACAATGTATACAGAGCTTATGATCATGCCATATAAAAGAGTAAAAGTTATACCATTATAGTTGTTGAGGCTATGTCAATTTTGAATTGACAATTGTTGTAGCAGACTCAACATTTTTGAACAGGATCGAACCCATAGTTCGTTGTTTCTTGTCGTTGGGTTGTTTTCTTGCATTCGGACCAGTGAGATTTGCCACTTGGTTTTCCAAATCGTGAATTTTGGATTGGAATTTTGGGACATCCAAGTAGTATCTCTCCAACCACAACCCACATTGATCGCATAGTGGAGCAACAACTTGAACAAAAGGGGGTTTTGATGATTCCCCGAGGGTTTCATGGAGTGGTTCGATACCCGGAAAGTCAGGGTTATATTGCAGACAAGGAGGTAAGTTCTTGATGAAATCATGAGGAGGTTTCTCACAGAATCCCTCTTCGGCGAGAAAACGTTCAATGCTTGAATCAGAATCCTCACTGACTACGATAGGTTCTGCTTTGGCAGGAGGTTTAGGTTTATTCCTCACCATGCGAGAGATCAATCTTGCGTTTTTATTGCTTCTAGTATTAGCTCCAGTCTTCGCTCTAGTCTTTGTGGTTGTAGGCTTAGCAACTTCGGTCTGTTTAGTCACAGCCATAGATGAATTCGTAGGAGACTCGGGCTTAGGTTTCGATAACAAAACACTAAAAGGCACAGGGATAGGTTTGCTCTCGGTCACCATGGGCTTATCCACCTGTGGAGGGTTAGACTCTTCAAAGACATTACGGCT
Source organism: Picea mariana (assembly GCA_032191745.1). Classification (NCBI taxonomy): domain Eukaryota; kingdom Viridiplantae; phylum Streptophyta; class Pinopsida; order Pinales; family Pinaceae; genus Picea; species Picea mariana. Next base: position 19,303 of record JASDQU010108656.1, read on the forward strand.
GAGAAACTCATGCCAAGAATCATGACGTAACCCCAATTCATGAACCAAAATCATTTTAATCAACCCTACATGGAAGAGGCTAGTGTTAGCCTGGCTACGTTTGTAACGCTTGGCCATCTTAAAAAAACTTCGGTGCAGATAGTGAGGAAAACTTAGTTTGAATCCCATAAAACCCATTAATAAATGCAAGTGAAACAGAAAGACAAACCCGTACCTGCCTTCACAAGTAATGAATTGTTTAATAATCATTAGGAGATCATACCAGCGGGGTTTCAACATATTTGCAGGCAAACCTCTGTCGCATGAGCTGACTTTCTGAGACCGAAATAACAATGTCCACGGGACATCATCAACCTTGCAACTTTTCGACCATTTTTTTCCCTTGACAGGCAGGCTAGTTGCCAAACTGAGAAACTGTTCAGTGATTTCAAGCTAGATATCTCCAACTTTGGATCGGCAGCCATCAAATGACAAAGCAAATTGTCGAGCCACAGTGAAGTTATAGCCATCAAACTTCCTAATGAAAGCAAGCCACCCATGATCTTCCAGATCGTTATATGCACCATCAAATGTCAACAAYGCTTGGCACCCGTTGGGCTCGGCCCTTACGACAGGAGCCATGGCTTCTGTACATGGTAGGGTTCCAAGTGAATGAAACAATGCACAGAGTGAAAAYGAGAGGGTTTAACAGCTTGAATGCTCGAAGAGACCGGAATTAACTGCATGCGTGCGAAGGTGGTGGGATTACCACCGCCACGCATTGCATTAATTGCTGAGTACAGTGTTGTTAAAACCATAATCGTTTATACCATGCGTATCGGCCAATAAATAGGTGTGTAATCACATTAACGTGCCATTTACCCAAAACAGAACCAACACCACGCATTACATTCAAGTGCCAAGTGTACAGTTCAATCCAACACCATATCCAACGATCATTGTGTCAATCAATCATTTCAAACCCCTATTAATTCAATCATGCCAATGCATAGTTTAAAGCTATGACTCGTCCAATGAAATATCAATTTTCCAAACAATATACCATGCATCGATTTAAAATTAAAACCCAAAAGATTTTATCAACACGCCCTCACACCATTGCTATTTCTCAAATTGACCTTATAAACTTACCAATGTATTCGTTGCATATTCAATTGTTTAAATTCCAAAGTTTTTAGAACAATGCAATCAAGAATTTCTCATATAATAAACGAGTCAAGAGCCCATAGAAATAAGAATAAAAACATATAAGACCAAATCCATCATAACCTTTATAATATTAGAATAAGACCAGTAAATCTTCATGCTTACAGGCTTAGCAATCAAACAGATCCAAATGCACAATCAAGGTAAGAACACGAGTTTGAAAAATCTTTTGTAGTCATGCGATAAACCAATGGTCAAGTGTCTTTTGTAAAAATCAATAAAAGATGACGACAGTCCAGACAACGAGAGAGGTTTTTTCACACTTTTAGTTGTGAAAACTGAATTGAAATCAAATTGTAATTGTCGCAAAAAAATGAAACAAATGTCTAGTAGCACAATGCGACAATGATTTGTCGTAATGAGATAAGGGGTGTAGGCAGCTTTTTTGAGAGCAATCAAAAAAATGAGTTGGCTGCCAACAAGTTTGTATATCATGTACATAAGTAAGATAAGTAGATCTTTCGTTTAAATATATCTACAATAGCTACATTATACTTATGTACATATATATATAGTAATTAGTAATTAGTTAATTATTTCATTTCTTTTATTAGTTTCTTTTAGGACTTTTAGATTGGCTAACGAAGCCGTTAAACCCATCAGAATGAGTTGCACCAAATGACTTGGGTTATTTAGACAACCTCGGACTGGACTCATTCTTCCAGTTGATAGGCGATCATTTTCTCCCGTCAACAAGGACTCTAGTGTCTGCAACCTTAGCTCGGACACATATCTGTGATTGTACTACTTAATAAAGCACTTAGCACCGTCAGTTACTTAATATATAGTAAATAACCACTTCGCATAAAAGACAAAACTTTGCAGCATTAACACTCATCTAATGTATTTAAGCACTTATCATAAGTAAATAGGTCATATCTGGTAGATCAAGCACTGAGCATATTCATGTATATCAGATCTATTATTCTACCTATCATTAGTACTAAGCATAAGAAGATCTATATAATCATCTCAATCACTTAGAAAAAGGAGACATAAACACATTAAGACAAGCACAAAGCAAGACAACACAGTGTTTATGTGGTTCACCCCTCTCCTGGGGCTACATCCACCAACTCTTCTTCTCTATTGTCTTCGGTCAATCGGTTACAAGTAAAGATCCTTAAAATCCTTACTGCACATGGGATAGAAGATATTCACAACTCACTAGATCCTTCTTCCTTGCGTTACAACACTAATCCTCCTATCATATCGCACAAGGACTTGCACTTAGCTCTGCAAGTCTTACACAAAATGCATAAAGACATGATCACATAGATCCAACTCTTGAGACTTAGCCTACATCACATGGATATATCATCCACACTTTCTCTGTATGGGATAGAAATCTATATATACATACAAAATAGGCCTAAACATGGGTAAACCCATGGGCCAACATCTCCTTCCCATTACATATTCCCAAAAACCCAAAAAAGAGCCCAAAATGGGGCCGAGATCCTGTGATCTCCGCTTCGTCTTGTGCTCCTTCTTTGATAGGCTGTCAAATTTCCAAAATAGGTCAACATGACCAAGAAATTCCCAAAACTTGGTCAAGGGCCAACATGCCCCCAACACTCACATGTGACTCATCCTGAGTCACTCTGGTCTAACCAATTCTACCTCGAATGCCTCGAGATTTTCTCGAGCTGCTTCGACATGCTTCTTTATTGTGGCCTCTTGTTCAGAGAACTCCTGGATCACTACGCCATTCACTGGCCCTTCTATGCGTTGTTTTGATGTGATGATGAGTTTTTCTACTTCTGATCCTTTGCTCTCGACCTCTGTAAACAATAGACATGCCTTACAAGTTGAAGCCATTGAGTGACTTCCATAAATTTTCTTTGAAGCATATGGATCTGTTGCTAAGTTGTACATTGTTCATGGGACCTCTTCATTATGTCCAAAACTAACAAGGTCTTCATCTACGCCTGTAGTGTATCTGCATGTTGCTTCACTTCCTCGAGCTGGGACTCCAGTGCCTGTAACTCTAGGTTCTTAGTGAGGTATTCATAGGTCTAAGTGTTGTTGTTACTCAACTGCTTGCACTCCAAGGTAAGAGATTTTAATTTGTCGACTGTGCTATGGGAAGCTGCTTCCCCGAGGTCTCTTACATCTTGAGGGGTCTCAGGCACAGTGAAAATATCCAAGTCTACTATGCGATGTTGGAGCTACTGGATTACTTCTTCGAGTTGTGCAACCTGTTGTGGAGCTCACTCTTCAGTCTTTCCTTCGATGACTATCATAGAGAGAAGTTCTCTGTGGACCAGTTCCTTTACTTCGAGTTGCTTTGTGAGCAACTGTTCCTTTTCTTTATGCAACTGAGCTTTTTCTTCATCGAACTTCTCTTGCAGATCAAGATTCTCCCATTCCGCAACACTATGTTGGTCATTAAGGTATTTCTGTACTTGCACTAAAGCCTAGGTGGCTTGTGCTGTCTCTTCCTGAGCTCATTGAAGGAGAGCTTCAACTGTATCAACAATGCAATGGAGTTGAGTTGACTCATCACCTAGTCTTCATGTTTATGCTGATAGAGGCACAGTAGGAACTACACGGATAGAATGTAATTCTTGTTGCATTCCTTGAAGTTAAAATTTCATCTAATTGAACACCTTCTCCTTCTTAGCTTCTTGATTCTCTGCTATCTCCAGCGAAGCATCGTTCAGTGTTGCGATGATAAATTCGAAGTCGTCTGAGGTGAGGGTGGTCTTGAATTTGGTCTTGGTTTCTTTTAATTTATTTCTTAAAGAAGGTTTCGGAGGGGAAACCTTCCTTTTCTTCAAGGGGTTCTCCTCGTCTCTAGGCAGTGTAACCTCGCCTTTATTCTATTCCACTTATGTTCCATCTATCTCTCCACCATCATCTCCTTGCTTAGGATAGATAGAAGCAGTCTTCACCGAGGTACTTCTTACATCTTGAGCTTCTTCATTTTTCTTGGTCTTACTTGGTCCAGGTGTATCATGCACTCCTTCTAGACTGTCAATATCATAAATCTCCATAGGGTCTGCTGGGATGAGGAGTTCCACCAACCACTCCTTAGTAATCTCTTCTAAGTCTTCCTCGGTCAGCTTGTAGTATGACTCCAACTGTTGTTTATGCTCATCAGCGTGTGTTGTGATATAGATGAAATGGATATCCATGTTGAATTTCATCAAGGGTCTGAACCTGTGAAGAGTGTTCAGGGTTATACAAGGATCAGGCTAGATAGAGATCTTCAGTTGGTTGTAATAGGTGTGGAAGATGACATTTGATTGCCACTGCTTTCTCATGTCACTGGATTACCACAGTGTACTAACCTTCGCAACCAATGGTTCAAAGGGCTCGATGTCCAGGAAGGTCACACCTTCCGGCATCTCCCATGCAATAAAAGCGATCAAGATGAGTAGTCAGCTGAAGTGGAACTCATATCCTTGGTCTTGTGCTTCCCTACAGTCCAGTTCTAGCTAGTTTACAAGGTACTTCACTCAATTCATTTGAATTCCTTCTGTGCACTTCCCTGTGAGGTCGAATACAAAGCCCATGACTTGGTTGGGTCGATTATTTTGCACCAACTTCCCTACAATCAATTGGTAGGTGAGGCACATTGTGCCACTTTAGATAGAAGCTACCTTGTATCCTCATGTTCCCTTCTCGACGTCTCCATAGGTGTCTTTGATCTTCTACACCAGGGCACGATTTGCGATCTTTTCAGGGTAGAAATCTTGTGGGTGAGGGCCTTGCATGCTCAGCCCTGTGATTTGGTTGATCAATGTTAGATCCACTATGATGTGGCGATTCAACCACAAATATCCACAATGGTAGCAGGACAACAACAACTTGACCAATGCGTTCACTTCTTGGTGCCTACCGAAGTGAGGAATCTTCATGACATTGAGCATTGTGGATTGTGCGAAGTTCATGTTCCATGATTGGGGTACGACCTTTGAGTTATTTCCTTTGGTTCTCATCGGATGCTTGTGTGGGGCGAGCTTGTTGTATACCTTCCTATCGCCGAGGTTGAAGTCACTAAACTTCAACATTGTGAACTTATCCTGGTCTATGCACACTGCGCGTATCCCTTTCGGGAGGTACACAGTGACCAAAGCATACTCAAACTCTTTAGGCACAATGTCTTGATTGATTGCATCAATCAGAGGTGGTAGGTAGGTGGGTAGAATGCTTGGAATTAGCTTAGCATTTGCGAGATCATCTCTATGTTTAGTTCACTTCTCATCAAATGGTGGGGATGGGCCGGCTCAAGAAGTGGACGAAGAGGTCGACATTCCTCTCCTTATCGATGCTTATATACCTGTAGACACTCCTCTTTCTGACATGACTCTCTCTATCATCAATTCAAGGAGAAATTTTGTTACTGATTCTTCAACTATGGTGAGCTTGTCAGACATACGCTCTCAAAATTAAAGTTATCGGGGCCACAATGGTCTTAGACACTACACTAGAATAATAGCAAGGGTTCAATGATCACTATAGACAAGTCACTTAGTCTGCGGGCTTCGAATTCTCAGTTAGCAAAAGTGTTCTCTATGCATGGCACGACAGGATAAGTAGGCAACTTGGAAATGGTTCACTTGCAATGGTTATGATCCTCCATTAACTCTTGTTCGATCCGTTATGAAGCGGTCTAACGATTTGGTGTCGAGCTATAAAAAAAATTTGATCCATTCGGAGCGGCAGTCGAATGGATATATTGGCCCAACGACTATATTTCTTCGTCATGGTGAAGTGCCCTATGTCATTGTTCTGATATCCTGATGAAACTCCAATTCTAAAAAAATTCTTTCTGCGAAGTTCCCTCTGAAAACTTCTACAACTTAGTTCTCTTCTTACTTTTTTTCCTAGCCTTATTTCCATTGAGATTCTTCTTGGTAGTTTGTTTTCCATTCTGATTCTTATCTTCTTTTAACATAGTCACTGCGCGCTGTTGAGATTCTTTCCGAGAATTCAGTGGTAATACCTCTACTTTGTCTGGGATAGGTACTTTAGTATTCTGTGAGTCCTCTGATGTTCCTACAGCTTCGACATCAGGGTCTCTAGTGTCAACTAGCTTTGATCTATTCTCATGTTCTTCAATCAATTATGCGATCCTTCTAGTCATGAAATATTTTAAGTCTTGTTTCTTCTACTCCAAGGATTCTTCTTCTTCCTTTCATCTGGATTGAGCTCTGTCAATCCAAGGTTTTCCTATTAACATGGTAAATGGAGCGTTGTCTTCAACAAACTTAATAATCTCAAAATCTTCCTTTGTCGAAGTTCCATTATCTTTCATAGGTATCTGAGGGAGCTTCCCACATAAGTTTACCAGCTTTCCTCTGACTAGTCATATTCCTCCTAATGAAGGGATCATAGCAGGCTTCCATATAGCTTCCCAATTTCTTTCTTTCATGATACTCAATTGTGTTTCTTAATCTATAACACAGTCAATGTCGAAGTCTCCTATTATTACTTCAATGAATTCTTTTTCTTTAAAGATCTCTAATAACCTGACATGTCGGTGATCATTTAGGGTTTTGTTTATTTGCAACAATACTTTCTTTGATTCTTTTAGGGGTTCTGCTATAGCCTTATTTTATGGATATTCCTTAGGGTTCTCCTGGTTCAGAGTCATTCTTTCAAGCTTAGCGATCATTCTAGGGAAATCCAACACTTCATGGTCCATAGCCTTACAACAAAGACAACTAGGTCTTCTTCCAGGGAATTTCTTAAAAATATGTCCTGGTCTTCTGCAACTATAACAGAGGTTCATTCCTCTCTTTCTTTTAAATGATCCCCAGCCTCTCCTATACTGTGCACTAGGATCATGGTAGCTAACCTGCAACAAATTCTTTCTAGGATCCTACATCCATTTGTTAGTCCAAACATTCTTTCTATGCATAGGTATAATATATCTTTCACTATTCTTATCATATCTACTCATATCAAACCTTCTTTCATCTATTTATGCCCTAACTTTTAAACTAGGACATGCTCTATTAAACATACCTATTTCCATACTCTAGAAATAAAAAAATTCCACTTATCTTACTTCTACAGAGCACAAAGATTTCAGATATAAAACTTTTAACTATTCTTACATTTATCAGAGCACAGAGCTTGTAGATCTTACTTCTTTTAATCATACATTCTTACTTTTACCTTTCTTAGAGCACAGAGCTTTCAGATCTTACTTCTTTTCTTCAGATCTGATCTTCTTTCTTCAGATCAAGCTTCTTTCTTTAGCACGAGGCTTTATAAATTAAGTAGAATACTGCACACTAGGGCACAAAACTACACATAGAGATTCCACAACTTTAAGATGAATCTTTACACATAGCTTCTTCTTTCTCAGTTCCCAGCAATCACAGTTTTAGGTCGCGTCAACAAAACAATTTGTTGGCACAGGGGCAGACCCAGGGTTCAAAGCTACAACAATGCACCAACAAAACCCTAACTACCGACCCTTTTGGCAACACATGTGAAGCAAATGAAGTCTCACCCAAGGTAGAGGTAGGGGAGGTTGCAAGACTCAAGTGTCTGCAACCTTAGCTCGGACACAGATCTATGATTGTACTACTTAGTAAATCACTTAGCACCATCAGTTCCTCAATATAAAGTCAATAACCACTTCTCTTATAAGACAAAACTTCACAACATTAACATTGATATAATGTATTTAAGAACTTATCATAAGTAAATAGGTCAAATCTGATAGATCAAGCACTGATCATATTCATGTATATCAGATCTATTATTCTACCTATCATTAGTACTAAGCATAAGCATATCTATCTAATCATCTGAAGCACTTAGAAAAAGGAGACATAAACACATTAAGACAAGCACAAAGAAAGAAAACACAGTGTTTAGGTGGTCCACCCCTCTCCTGGGGCTACATCCACCAACTCTTCTTCTCTATTGTCTTCAGTCAATTGGTTACAAGCACAAAGCCTTAAAACCCTTACTTTGCATGGGACATAATATTTGCGCAGCTCACTAGATCCTTCTTCCTTGTATTACAGTACTAAGCCTCTTATCATATTGCATAATGACTTGCACTCAACTCTGCAAGTCTTACATAGAATGCACAAATCCTTGATCACATAGATCCAACTCTTGGCACTTATCCTACATCACATAGATATATCATCCGCACTTTCTCTATATGGCCTAGACGTCTATATATACATACAAAATAGGCCTAAACATGGGTAAACTCATGTGCTGACATCCCCTTCCCATTACATATTCCTAAAAACCCAAAAGGGTTCCCAAAAGGGGGATGAGATCCCGTGATATCCGCTTCGTCTTGTGCTCCTTCTTCGACAGGCTGTCAAAGTTCCAAAATAGGTCAACATGACCAATAAATTCCCAAAACATGGTCAAGGACCAGCAAAAATGTCATTACTTGGAGAACTATCCTTCTTTTTGAGACTTCAAATACATCAAAGCAACCAAGGAATTTTTATTTATCAAACCAAGTATATCAGATAAATACTAAAGAGGTTCAGAATGAAAGATTGAAAACCAGTTATCACTCCCATGAAAACTAGTTGCAAGTTAAGAAAAGATGATGATTCAAAGTCTACAGATCAAAGGCAATACATGTCAATGATTGGTAGCCTACTATATGTGACAGCATATCGACTAGATGTAATGAAGGCAATTGGACAGGTAGCATGATTTTAAGTAGCATCAAAGAAATCATATGTGTTAGCAGTGAAGAGGATTTTCAGATATCTCAAAGGAACAAAAGAGTTTGGATTATGGTATCCAAAAGGAAAGGATCTATCTTTTATTTCGTAGACATATGCAGATTGGGTAGGTTGTATTGATTATTGATGGAGTACCAGTGGAACATCGTTTTACTTGGGTGAGTGTTTAGTATCATGGCTAAGCAAGAAACAATCATCAAAATATCTATCTATAGTTGAGGCAAAGTATATTACAGCAGCAACATGTTGTACACAATTTCTTTGAATGAAACAAACTCTAACACATATATAGGTTGAGTATGATGAGCCCATTCCAATCTATTGTGATAATACAAGTGCCATCAGTATCTCAAAGAACCTGGTGATTCAATCCAAGACGAAGCACATTCCAATCAAGTATCACTTTCTACAAGAACAGGTTGCAGAAAAGAACATCAAAGTTGAGTATGTGGGCACAAAAGAAAAAGTGGCAGACATCTTTACAAAACCACTTCCACGGGAAGCCTTTGAGTATTTTCACTAGAGACTCGGAGTTATTTCTACTCCAAAATGAATTCTTTTGAATGCTTATCTTATATTTCTTATATGTACACGAGGAAGCACCATAAAGAGGATAGTTTAGTTAGGGGGAGAAGCCTTGGATGGAAATATACCTTTTCCATTGATGACAAAGGGGGAGAGATTTATCATATGAAGAGGACAAAGGAACAATTCTAGGGGGAGAAATGTTCATAGAGATGCAAAGGTTCCAGTGGGAGCATGAGTGATATGACTTCAATATTTCATGAAATGATTTCAGTATTGCATCAAAGATTTTCCATCAATGTCAAAGGGGGATATTGTTGATTAAGGTTGGTTGTCATTGATGTCAACCCTTGAAGAAATATAGAACAAAGGTTTGGGTAATGGACATAAGGTTGTTTCATGTATAATGGTATGAGTTTTAATATATTTGAAGGTAATACTATTCTATATGGATAGTACATGTCATTCCATTTCCATTGGTATGTGGAACGTCACATAACTCCTCACAGTTAGAGAGTTATGGCCATGAGAAGTTCTAGAACCCAAGTTTGGGTAATGGACCCAAGTTTTTTTTATCGATAATGGTCTGATTTTTGATATATTTTCAGGTAATACTATTCTATATGGATAGTACATGTCAATCCATTTCTGGTGGTATGTGGAACACCATATAACTCCTCACGGTTTGAGAGTTATGGCCTTACGTAGTTGGAGGACCCTCATATGTCATCTAGAAGCCCCAAAAGATCAAAGTAGTCAAAGTGGTTTAAGAGATTTTATAAGGTAAATGATAAAGTGAAGTGATGAGTGTAATATAATTCAAAGTGAATACAAAATAAATTATTTAAATAATATATTTAATGGATAAATTAGAAGTGGGTTAACCCTCAAATAAGGAAAGTGGGCAAAGTGACCTAGAAGATGCTTCTAAGGAAGCTACTTGGAGAGTATAAATAAGAGGAAAGGCTCACTCATTTTACATCACACTTGAGCATATTGAATATATATAGGTGTATGAGGTAACCAAAGTATATCTAAGCCTGATTTCATAGGGAAGGTGAATAAAAGAAGGTTGGAATTCAAGGGAGGATAAATTCTTTTAATGATGCTTTCTAAGGCATGTTATTTACAGGTCATCTCACCATTTTCGCAATAATTTTTTTTTCTAGAATGATTCAGACCGTGAAATTGATTGGACATTGAGGAAACATATCCAAGTATCTTTGGTACAAATTTCATCTTTTGGGTCATTGTATTGTTGAATTTACACTCCGTGGAAAATAGAGTTTGTGGCTAGTCCTGAAACTAGTCTACAACAGGTGTTTTGGGTAAAAACGTCATAACTTCTTCATAACATATCCAAATTTAGTAAGACAAAATGTGTTGGTTATATTACTATATATATTATTATGTTCAACATTTTCAGATCCATTCAACAAATATTTCCTGCGGGGCACTCTCTACAAGGTCACTCTCTAGAATAAGCCATAATTCAACAAGGTATGCCATTTTTTCTATAACTCCTTTTCTGAGAGGTTCCATGTAGTGACATCTGGAGGAATTGCATAAAATGAACTAAAGAACATTGTGTACTAGTTTCAAGTATTTATTCATTACAGGTACATAGTTATGATTATTTCAAGTTAGGGTTGTTGACTAATGCCAAACTAGTCATGTGATACTAAAGAAAAGTTTGATGAAAATGATAGTCTCTTGTTGTGAAAGTTAAGGAAGGATTGTAGGTATGTGATCATATACACCAGGTCTATTACATATTTACAAATCATATTTGGATGATGAAATTGATGAGGGATTTTGGTTAAGGTACATGTTGGGTACATGGTTGAGACAAGTAGTTGATGAGTTGTCACATACATGAGGTGTATAGTTGATGATGTTGGTACATATTGATGAGTCATAGTTGATGAGTAGTTGACACATGNTACTTGGTACATGGTTGGATGCACTTGTTTATGGTACATGTTGATTACAGGTTGTTTGGTACAGGTTGGTGCATGGTTGATGCACTTTTTTATGGTAAAAGTTGATTACAGGTTGAGGTATAGGTTGATGCATGGTTGATGCATGGTTCAATTTTATTGGTATAGATTTACAATGGTATATCTCATAGTCGTAGTGTGATAGTGGCTCCATCATTCTACTTCTACTTCATGGCGGTTGGACGGAAAGGACAGGTGGTTGTAGCCGGAGAACATGGGGGGTTGTAGACTCCTTCTAGTTGTAGCCATAGAATAGGGGAATTGGAGCTTCCCTCAAGTTGTATCCTGAGAAATAAGGGGGTTGGAGCCTCCTTTGAGTTGCAAATGGAAAAAAAGGAAGTTGGTGCTTCCAATGAATGTAATTCTTCAAGACATATAAGAAAAATCATTCTGTGGTTTTCTCCCTCTTTGGGTTTCCATGTAAAACACAGGTGTACTGTGTATGTGTATGATTGTTCATATGTTGATTTCTTATTTAATATGCAGTTATTGGATGATAATGATACATTGATATAACACTTGGATTATATGGTTAAAAAGGATTAAATTGCCCTATTACTGATTCACCCCCCTCCTCAGTAATCCAACAGTAATGGCCTGGATGAATCAACAAATAAAAATATGATATGCATTCTTTAAAAAAATTTACTCGACCTACGAATGAGATTTTTCCCCTGTGACCTTGGGTCAATTCATAGCAGAGCAAGACTGAATTCAAAACATAGAACCTATCCTCATCTATATCAATGCATACAATAAATAACTACTTTTATAAGGAGGGAGAGAGAGAAAGAAAGAAGGAGATGCCCCACACCTTAAATCCTCCATTTGATGTCGATCCCCGCTCTCTCTTCTTGAAGTGATGTTAATCTTTGTTGGAACTAGACTGCAATAGGAATCCAAGAATAGGATGCTACAAGGTATTTATACATTCAAATAACATATATCATATGCATATATTTAATTTTATATGAAAGACATTAGAATATAACATCACAATGAACCAATAGAGATACAATAGGAGGTAAATATAACTCTTCTATTAACAAGACTGTGAAAAAGGTGGTTACAACCTCATTCAACCTCCGGTACTGGTTCGAATCCAAGTACCCTGGGTTCCTCGAAATACCTTCAAGAATCAACTCAGTGGTGATGCTCTTCATTGGATAAACCAACAGGGATAGGAATACACCCTGTAGTTATATAGAAAAGGAATGAACAGTGGAAAAGTAGTTTCCAGGTATGGGATGCTACTCAGAGAATGAAGGGGTATAGGGAATCTTGCTAAATTTTTCGAGCATGATATTGCACCTCAATTATTCCTCTCATCCATGCCCCAAATGGTGCATGTATACCATCCTTGAGAGGTTAAGGAGGATGAATTCCATTGGGTATGGGATCGGGGAGGTTGAGAAATGATCCCAACCAAAATCTCCGCCTGATAATGCAAAATTATTTTAGTTTTTACATTTTTTGAGGCCATCTGTAGGTTGCAGACTAGAAAGGCACAAATGTCCACATACTGCACAAAGTAAATCCATGGATATAATAAAAATTCATGTTTTTTAAGTGACTTTGATGAGGGAATTTGGGATTTTGATAAGAAAGCTAGGGAAAAGGGTTGGGCCATATCACAAATGCATAGATGTAAACCTTTGTGCTATAACACAACCAACAAAGGAATTGGCATAATGCATTACCCAATTCCCTCTAGGATAACATTTTCACTCCCAAAGAATCCATATGTACCTCTCCTTAATTTCTATTTTATGGGAAAGAGGTTATCCTTCCTTTGAATATCTACCTCCCTTCCATTTAGCTTATACAATCGTGACACAGGAGAGAGTGTCATGTCATCTAAATATGCATTGACACCTTATTGAATCTAGAGGTGAACCGAGCCAAAGATAAAACCAAATTTTAATCTCACCAACAAATACTAAATGTTGGTTTGATAAAAGGTCCATTGGGAAGAAATACTTTTAGGTTGGGAACCTAGTCCTCAAGTGGGACAAGCCACATGAAGAAAAAGGAAAACATTCAAAGTTTCAACAATTGTGGTTGGGTCCTTTCGTGATCAAAGAGAGGATCAACCTAGGTACTTACCTATCAAAAAATATTTAAGGGGATGTATACCTCCTCCCCATCAATGACCAAATCATAAAACATTGCATCATCTAGCCTTTGAGGAAGTTTCTCCTTGTAGATAAATAAAGAGTTTGCTTTTTTATTTTATTTTTTCAAATCAATTTTACTTTGCATTTATTGCTTCATTTTTTTATTTACAATTTTGTTTGTTTTTTATTCATGTTGTTTTTACTCTTCTCTCTTAAAATTTCTTACCCTGGACTTCTCTGAAATTGTGATGTCTTGGATTGGAATAACTTTTTAAGTGTGACACATTGGTATCAAAAACTAGTAAATCTATAATTTGACTTCTAGTCATAACTTCATTTTATCAATCATTGTTGTGCATCACTTCAAGTCAAACCCAGTAGTGGAACATAGTTCATTAATAGATGATCATTTTACTCTTAGAATGTAGAAAGAAAGAGAGTCAAGGGTCATGTCTAAGAGAAAATTTTGTTTTTGTCTGAAACTAGATGGAAACTATTTTTGAAAGGCATTTGTCGTACTTAGGGATTGTTAATCAAGGATTTATGTCATCTATATTCAAGTTGGAAAACATCACCTTCACAGGTGCCATCCTACATTCCTTTAAAGGAAAACTCGAATCCCCCCATCCATCTCTCTTTGAATTAAAGAGAATCGTATTATAAAGGGTAAAGGCTCAGGGAAAGGCATTATAACTCATGTGGGACATGCAAGTATCTCTTCCAGGGCTATGGATGTTCGCTGGTAGCAGATAAAGGCTTTTGACATTATAGTGACTCCATCGGGGCTATAGATGTTCACTAGCAGTAGAGCAACACCAAGGAAATGCATAATGAACTTGTATTTTCAACATTCTTGATGCATAATTTCCCTATTGTACTTCTCATGACTTCCGGAAGGAAATTTTAGTTAAAATGATTATATTATGATGTTCAATCTGATTTGGGCATGTTTTTTATCTCTCCCTTGCATCATACAAACTTTGTCTCGTTAAAATTTGCGCTTTTAAAAACTATGGGACCTACTCTTTCTCTCTTGGGTCATGTACATCCAATGTTTCCATTCTCAAACATTCTATGTTTAGATACATCTCTGTTGATATTCATGGTTGCACGAAGTGTGTCACCATTTGTTGTGCTAGGAATCAACAACCTCCATTTTTCTTCTATTCTTGCTTGAAAAATCCATTCCCAATGCCAAGAAAATGAACCCCTCCTTTCTTCCTATGGGAGCTTCTTGACTTTCTAAGAAGAGTTACCTCTACTTTTGATCTTTGATTCTTCTCATCCCTCTCTGATGATGTTTCTTGATGTTTCAATCTTGTTTTGGTTTGTTTCAATTTTGACACTTAGGAAATTTCAAGAATAATTTTTGGGCATATTGACAGAGTTCCCCTTAACTCTTTCGATGCATACAAGAATATTTCCATTAAAATTCTATGATACATCAGAGAGATTCCTCTGAATTCTATAAAATGACCATAACAATATATCATTCCTTAAAAAACACTCAACCAAGTTAACTTAGATCAAAAACCAGTTTTTTTTATGCGCAATGATTATATTGTTATACATTATCTCCAAGTTGTTTGCTTGTTGATTTAAGTTCGAACCATTACCATTGATTAAGTCCTAAATTTTCATGAAATTTATTGCCGTGAACTAATCACCATCAAGCCCTAAGTTTGGCACTGTTCGATTGAACTCATACATTTACCCTATTCACCTGGGTCTCCAATAGTTAACCAGCTATCCAAAACAAGAAATCATGCAGTCAATGAAGTTAATGTAATCACTTCTAGTGGTGTTCCATAAGCCTTAAGAACAATGATTTCGATGTAACTGGTGACGTTAATAATAACCCTATCGATGTAATTGAGGACATTTCCATAAAATCTTCAGGTGTATACCAACCATGTTTATACTAACTTTGTTGATGTGGAATCCTTTACACTGAAAAATCTCTATCATTTGTTCTAGTACATTCCATGGGTTTTGGTATCTTTGGTCCCATTTGATATGGATGCTTAATTAACTAGTTAATGACATGACTGATTTACAAGTATGAAAATTCACACAAGTAAAAAAAATAAAGATACTATGAGCATAAATAATAAGCAACAAAGAAATAAGAATGACACAACAAGATTTACAATGAAGTTCACCCAGTGTGGGCTACATCTCTAGTTACGCTTCCAATGTAGTGGACTCTTCAATTGTGATGCAAAATGAGAAAATTACATCAATTCCCCAATATCATTTGTTGGTATTTGTTATGAGGAAAATCTCTCTATGGATAGGGGAAACCACAATAGACGGAAGTGACTGCAGAAATCAACTCTAATCTCATATATGCTATATAAGAAAATATGCTAACGAGACACAATAAAGAGACTGCCTCATCCAAACGTTCAATGAAGTCCACCGTTGAGCACTTGACTCAAAGAAATACACCTGCAACTTGTCCTCAACAACCAAGAAATGCAAGCATATGGTGATAATATATAAAGTTATCACATTCAGTAACATAATCCATCCACATTCATAACAAATGCACCCATGGAATAACAATTCAAATAATTGCAATATATTGATTGGACGATAAAAGAGTATTTCTATTAAAATGTAATCAACAGAAGTGAATGAATTAAAAACTTCTGTGTCGACACAGTTCAAAACCAAAAAACTAAGTCCCTTCCAGTTGGGCCTCCACCACTTCAATCCTCCGCTAAAGGCAAGCTCATATAAGAGAGAAAATGAGGTTCTCAATCAAGTAGGGAACAACTTGGGGGTTGAACAATGTGTTCAGACTTAAAAGGAAAAAGGGATGTTGACTCAATACGAAGTGGATAATTTCTCCATAGTAACTTTACTCTCAAAGTTGAATTCTTCTCTCCTTTTCCATAGCTCAGATATGGTCATTTTATAGCCTTCAAATGGAACTGAAGGTTTGAGTCAGAACATTTCCAGTATATGGAAGGTCAAGGATCATGGATCCCTTGATGTGACATGGAAACCAGACACCATTTTTTAATTTTAGGCACAAAATTCAATGTACATGGGATCTAGTGGTGCAACCTACATATACGCATGTTGTACAATAGTTAGGGTGCTTATCTATGGAAAAATATTGTTTTTAGCCCTCAGATTTGCAAAAAGGGACTTCAAGTCTACATAGGGAAATGGAAACATGCCTTCTGAGAAAAATTGCATAGGGTGAGACAAATATTGCTATAACAACATTCTACTATGTTGCATTGCAATGACCTCTAACCACCATGCAAAATACTTCCTCTCCCCTTGTTGTCCACCAATTTAGAAAAAAATGTGTTTTATGTGTAAAATACACAGAGAAATGCAGGTTAAAATATTATAATATCACTTTTGTGTCAAAAAAGAATTCCTATCACACTGGTAATTAACATGGTTATAAGTATTTGGGAGTCCAACTGACTCGGGGTTGATCCCACGAGCATTATGATTTTTCGACATACAAAAATAGTTGAAAACAAAACTAAAATAGTTAGAGGTTCTACCAAGAAATAAAGACTTCGTACATTGGCTAGTGAATAAATTTGATACCATTCATTGGTCAATAAGTTGTTGGGTCGAGCCCGTGGGCCTCCCCTCTCTGAAATAGTCATTATTTGTGTCTTTATCATTAGAAAGTTCGATGATATTTACCAAGACCCGACGGTTAGTTTATTGGTAATATGTTGTACCCATAGACCGAGGGTCGGGGTTTTGATCCCAACCAACCACTCCTTTCCAAATTTAGGTATAGAACCTTCTTATCCAATCATAGGCTACCACATGGCATCCTCTGATTGGTCCATGTTATCTCAAACACCACATCACCAACCAGCTCAAATGACATGTTAGCTACTAGATGTTTTCCACGCCGGATGTCATTTGTCTTCCACGTCATGCCTCTTTCACATGCCCACTTCTCAACCTTCCATGTGTCCTATATGACTACCATGTATTACTTTGTATGACTTCCACATGTCCTCCCGTGGGACTTCCACGTTTGAAATTTGTCCTTCTTTTTATCCTAATAGACAAAAACTTCAGAACACAATATATTTATCATACGAAGTCCATTTGAGCATGTTCAAGTAGCATTAGAAATATATTTTCTATCTCTTCTTCATGGATGTTTTTTCATAAAGTTTTGATACCTTTGAATTCTGAGGTATTATGGATCCTCCTGGATCAATCCTCCCCATTGCAAGATTTTGGACCTCAAGAAGTTGAATCACTCAACAAATAAGTCAAGTTATTTCCCCCTCACTTTTTCAATCTCTATCAACCATGATTTTCTTGGATTCATTCCCTTAATGCCCACGCAAGGTACTCCACATCACCTCTTCGTAAAGTCTTGGTATTCTTGTCTATAATGAAATCTTCTTGCAACTTGTCTAAGTACTCAGGAAAAAAACATCAACAGAAGGAACTTGAATACTCTCATCTTGATTCATAATCATTACAGGCTCATATAATTTCAAGTTCTCCACATTTACAAATGAATACATATACATGTAAGGTGGCATATCTAAGTGGAAAGCATTAGTTCCAAACTTCTCCAAAATGGTAAATGGGCCATATTGTATTGGATTGAGCTTCTTACCTTACCCCTTTAACCTATTTTTATTGATATGCATGAAAAATCTATTACCTACTTGGAAATGATGATCCATATGATGATTGTCATTCCTAGCCTTGTATTGGGATTGTCTCTTCTCCAATTGTTCTTGCATTGTCTAATGCACCATTTGGATTTTATTAATGAATTTTTGGGCTCTGTCTTAATCTCTATGTCCACATGAATCAACATCTTTCCTGAAAATAAAAAATAATGGAGATTTAGGAAGGTACCCAAAACAAGTCTCAATTGGAGAGGTTTGTGTATAAGAATGCAAGGCTTGGTTGTAGGCATGTATTACATAGTGTAGTTGTTCATTCCAAAGCTTAGGATGTTTACTGCAGTAACATTGGAGAAAAATTAAAGAAAATGTACCATTGTTTTGTTAACTACCTTTGTCTGTCTATTTGTCTGTGGCTGAAAAGAAATACTTCTCTTCACCTTGGTGCCCATTAATCCCCACAAACTTGACCAAAATTTCCCAAGAAAGAGGGAATCCTGATATGAAACAATGGATGTAAGAATTCCAAAGTGAATGGAAACATGTTGAAAGAATAAGTGTGTGGTTTGTTTAGCTGTCACCTTCTTCTTACAAGGAATCGAAAGACACATTTTGTTGAACCTATCCACAATTATATAGAAGTAATCATGAACTCTATTGGACATAGGTAAACCCCCTAAAAAATCCACACAGATACTCTCCCATGGATGAGAAGATATAAGAAGAGGTGTATATAAACCCAACTTTCTATTAGTGGGTTTAATAGTAGCACATAACACACACCCTTTTACATACTTGAACATAATTTCCTTCATTCAAGGCCATTAACAAAATATTTGTGAATGAACTACAATTTTTCTTATCACAAAATGCCCAAAAATAAGAGAAGTGTGAGATTCTCTAATTACATGAACCCTTATACATAGTTTGTTAAGATGGTAGAGTAACTTACCCTACAAACAATAATTTTCCACTTATGAACCATGGGTTAAACTCTCATATAGATATTTAAAGTCCTCATCCCTAGTGTATTGTTCAACATAACTGTCATGTGCTAAAAAATGAATTTGTAAGAAAATATATGCATTAATAAGAGGTATGTATATCATGTCAGTGTTGGAATAGGATTTTGGGACCAGTTTTGGGAATTGTGTAGCGTGCGCAAAAGAAGGAAAGAGAGTTGGCACACTTTCAAGACCAATGTGCACAAAAGGAGGAATACCATTGGAATTCATTAGGAATTTTTGGTTGATAAGGGATAATACCTATTGTAATTATATAAATATGTAAGGGTTTTGGGATAGAGAGTAGTTAGAGAGAGGACGTATGCAATCTATGTGAGTATGCAAGAGTGAGAGCGACATAGAGAGATAGAGGGATAGGATAATGGAAAGGGAATAATGTATGAGTGCAATACACATATTTTGTAATGCATGATTTTGAATAATATAATAATAATCCAGTCATTGTGGATTTATCCCATCTTGGGTGATCCACTTTAAATCATGGTGTCTCTATGTTATGATGTGATTGTTCTATTGATTGTGTGCATATGATATATGTTCTATTGGTATGAATGTCATTATGTTTATGCACACATGATATAAGGCATAATGAACAAATAATAAGTACAATAATTGTGAGGAATCTCTCTTATCCCTTCATCACTGCAGAAACCTGGTTCCTGCAGTGACCATAGATACCTCAGGTGACAATTCACCTAGTCGTGGGTGATGAAAAAAGGGACGGTATCCGAGGGTTTTGTTGGTGAATTAATGTTGAACCATGGGTCTTCCCATTGCATGATGACAAATGGTTCTTTTGTTGGGACTAGGATCTACAACTGAGGGGAATGTGGAGACTGACTAAGGAAGAGATCAGACAGTGGTTAGAGGAAAAGGAATGTGAGTTTTCCAGAGATCCAAATAAGAACCCACTGATCATATTAGATTAGTGGCTATAAAGGTATGTACTTACATACTTCCATGATATTTTATTTGTTCATTTCTAGATACTCTTGGTTGAGTGGCTACAAAGGTTAGATGAAAAGAAGGTAACATTCCGCACTATTGTTCCAAGAAGTTGGACCCTAGAATTGATCCACCCAGTTAATACCATAAGTAATAGGATCTTCACACAATTGAATTATGGATGTATAGTGTATTGGGGAGTTATATTACCAAGTTTTCTATAGATTGTACCTAGTCATATAGTGTTGTTGAAAGAGAGTTCTTTAAAGTTCCGAGCGAAATATATTTGATATCATTGTCTACTTGGATCAATATGTTGATGTGTGATAAGGGGGTCATGAAGTTGGAATCTGATCACCCTAGTAGCTATGTGCCTTTGAAAGGGGTCTAGGGGATGACTAGTGGATGGTATGAGTGTATAGAAGAGAGGGATGCACAAAAGAATAGATAAGGAATGAATGGGATAACAATGTGGAGAGAAGAACAAGGTGCGATGGAAGAAGAAATTGGAGTGTTGTGCAATGGAGTTTTTTTTTAATATAGTAGGAAGAGGACTATAGTTGATAGAGAAGAGAAACACAATGAGTTTGAGGAAAGAGACATCGACTTAGTTCTCCATATTGAAGAAATACCATGGAAAAAAAAGGAGGAAAAATATTGGCAACCAGCTTCAGAAGAAGGAGATCCATTACACCCCATTAGTCCCACTCATGCCAATATATATGTCGAATACATGACCCTCTGTGCATATTTGAGGTCTAAAACTTTGTCATGAACACTTGTAGTTAGTGAAGGAAGCAAGGATATAAAAAAAGGTAGTCAAAGTAGTAAAAGTAGTGTGACAACCCAACTTCAATTAATGACACAAAGGAAGAATATTGTGCAGTACATTATGGAGGGGGTAGGCCCCACTTTGAGAATGCATGTGTTCCACAGAGAAGGGATAGCATATCCAAAAAAACATTGTTTTCTGTGAATAAATAGAGATCGTGAAGTAGGTCTAAGATCAGGATACAAAAATCACACAATTAGTGACAAAATTTAGAGACCGCACGTTACTATGGTATATGAAGTATCAGTCGATTGTGCCTACAGAAAAATACATAATGTTGGAATACATTAGGAAATCCCTATTAGCAGAGTTCCAAAAACCAAATTCTATGTTGTAGTGTATTACAAATCTAAAAGAGATCGATTTGTTGCAGAATGAATTAGTATGGGATTTTGACAAGAGATTCAAAGAAATGATGGATTGATTGACTTCCAAATTCCATATGAGAATCATAGGGAATGGTTCATTGTAGGATTGTTACCACATATACTATTTCCATTGACACAGTAGAAGTCATAGTCAGAAGTGCTAGAGATTTCCATGAAAATGGAAACATCCCCTATATGATTATGGTGTTTTACATGCATAAAGGAAGGTCATCATAAGAATGAGTGTCCAGCCTTTAAATATTATTTTTCTATAGGAGATATGAGTCCCTTGGACACAAGAGGAGGCGTATGGTGTGAGATATGAATAACTATAGGTCAACATCCAACCACTTGTTCTTTTATGAAAAAGTATCAGAGCACTGCCAAAAGCTTATTTTGTAATTTTTGTAAGTCAGTGGAACATGATGAAAAGAACTATCGTGCACCTAATCTCATGAGAGAATGCACTGTGAATGCATACAAAGTTCAAGGGGAAGACATATTGGAAGTAGGGGTACCACAATATAATACTCGGAGGGTCTACAATGAAGAAGGAAGAGGAGGATTCATAGTTTGGGGAAGAGGAGGATTCAACAAAAGAATAAAACTAATTATTTGTTATAACTATAAAAAGACTGGGAATCTGGCATGAGATTATATAAATACTTGTACAATGTGCACATACTGTAGAAAGTTGGATCATGTGATGGATGATTGTTCGCAAATGATCAGGAAGTGGAAAAAACAATAAGAAAATGTTCAGATGATAGAAATGGAAGACCACGACAATCGAACAAGGGTAGTAGCAGTTACACATTGAGGAGTAGGAACATGACTTGATGTGATGAAAAAAGGAATTCAATCTGACCAATGGGTCAAGAAATAAGCAGAACTTCCTCCGAAATTTTATCCTTGGAAAGAGAGAGACACATATAAGAAAGAAAGAAAGGAACTTATAGAAACAGAATGGGGAACTATAATGTACCCAACCACCCATAGGATGGGATACACCACTTAATCTGACTGCAATGCACCCAGCCACCAATAGGCGGGGCACGCTGTAGTCCTAAGACTCGGTTCTCTAAATAGATCTTGAATTCTAATAACATTTAATCCAAAAACAAGCATCAAATAACCACATGCATTAATCAAGATCCATGCCACAACATAAAAGAGATAAACAATGTGTCATGCACAAACAATATCCAGCAAACAGGCACATTAAAAATACATTTATCAGAGATAATTAAATACACAGCAGAAATAAACATTACACAAAAAACACAGAGAGCACTTATCTTTGCAAGTAAACATTCACCAACTGGTTGTAGACCAAGGACATTCCTCCCAACCAGAGACATTGTTGTTCATTTACTCTCACCAAAAGGTCACCCCTGATCCATGACTATGAATCCACAAGGATGGGTCCTAGGCCAAGTCTAAACACATAACAGTTGGCTAAGTAGCTCTCAGGTTTCCCAACCTCACAATAAATCCTAATTTCTAGCTCTCTTTCCCCCTCAACATGAAAAACCCCAAGAAATGAACATCTTTCTTTGCCATGTAGTCCCTGAGGTTGTTCCATTTCTCTCCAGGGCTCCAGTGCTACTCGTAAGGAAATCTCCCTATTGGAAACTCCAAGGATTCTCAGATGTGAACTGTTCCATCCAAACTTCCATCAATCTCATGCACACAGGAATTCATTCCCTCCTGGAATGATCAATAAATCATTACAACCATTTGACAATGGCTCTCCTCTTCCTTCCATTCATTTCCATGCTTAGCCCAAGAGCACACAAAATAGCCATAGAGAGTGAAGAGGAAGAAAACAATGGAATAAGGGGAAGAAGATGAACTAGGGGAAGAACGATCCCCTAACTTCATCCCAAGCCACCCTCACAAAGCCATTCATATTCATGCTCAGACCAAGAGAATATGAATGCAACAAGGGGAGGTTCCCAAAAAATGAAGAGTGGGAAAGGTGTAACAATGAATGAATAAGAACAACTAAACCCCCAACCAAACCAAAGATCAGTTTATATAATTACGTGGAAATAGAGAACCACATGGCCTCCCCCAAGAAGCTCATGTAGCCCCTTTTCTCCATAAAATCAATTATGGGTAAATAAAATAATAATAAAAAGACTTATCCCATCAAGCCCCCTCTCTCGTGGAATCATAACCCCCTATCTCTTTTGTCCTTTTTCATCTTATAGCTAGCAGTGTATTTTATTAATGTATATGAAGTGTTACATTTCCTAGGCACTCTGGCCCCTTTTTTACTTTACCAGCTCAACAACCTAATTTTGGCACTATCTTCAGTGCACAACACCATTATAATGTTATTAGCATTACAAATCCATTCCCTCTGACCTTAATCCACACAGGTTATCCAGGCCAATATTATATACATAGGCACTTTGGCCTAAAATTAAAGATGTATCCATGGGCATTCTGACCCTAAACATGTATAATGATCTTTGGAATTTACAATTTTGGTAGCAATTCCAACCAACAATCTCTCCTTCCATCTCATCCCTGCACAACCCAAAGAAATGAACCTCTTTCTCTTCCATGTAGTCCCTCAAGATATTCCACTTCTCTCCAGGGATACAGTGCACTCGACCAAGAAGTTTCAGAGTTGTGGCTTTCATAACTCCAACTACAACAAGTCCATTGGACATTCTTCATTACATGACTTTTTCATTCAGTTGCTCTAGCATCACCTTCTTCTTTTCCCTCATAATCTAGTACTTTTCTAGATCCTCAACATTCATCGTTTTCCTACAATATTTCAAATCAACGAGCATGTCAATTCACAATTTGTGCACAAAATTCTCATTATTTCTCATAATGTAAGAGTAAATTTTCGTAATCCAATACAATACTTACCTGTGCGGTTCATGGAGTTGTATCCATATGATTGTCTTGTTAACTTGGCTCACTATTTTCCTTTGACATTCTGATTGTGTGCATGATCTTAATCAATAGTTTACAGTAACTATCAAAGTTTCTCCTTCCTTACGGTCACTCACCTTCTAGGACTAGGCTCAGGAATACCCTTCTTTGCTATATAGTTCCTCAGGCGATCCATCTTGCATGACCAAGGATTTATTGCACAAGAATATTTTTAGAGACACAGGGTTCTCATGTCACAACATTAGCCCTTTCCATGCTTTCCAGCTTGCATATCCAACATCTCATTTGTATTATACACATACAGTCATCATGAGATATCATTGTAACCATTTTCAATCATAAATGTTAAATCTGTTTTATACAGGAAAGAAAAATTTTCCA
>JASDQU010108656.1:83911-95534 GCA_032191745.1 Picea mariana
TGTAGTATTTAAAGAGTTCTTGTAAGCTAAACATCCTATATTGTAAGATAGGATCAGATCTCAAAAGGATCTAAAAGTTACAAAAATAGAGGGTCTAAAAAGCCACTCAATATCAAACTGTATCTTCAAAATTATGAAAGTTTTGTTTTGATTTACAAAATAATCCAAAATAAATGATTAATTAACTAAGTCCAGACATGATTCATCTTATGAGAGCACCACAAGATACATCATATCCTGAAGGAAAACGAAATAAGAAAATTAGGTATTTATTTAACCAACATTTTCCAAGTTTTATATGAAAATTAACTTGGCTGCAAAATCTCTTGACTCTGTAGCCAGTCTTATTATTGACAACAAAAATCTAAATCACTCTATATTAATTAGAAAAATAAAAATAAAAGCACAAATAAATAAATAAAAATCTTACCATTCAACTGAAAACCAAATTCGAATCACAAAATTTCAGAGTTGATTATAGCCTCGAGACTATTGACGTTTTTTATTATGATATTGCCAGTCCTTTTCAAGCATTTTCCTTGCATTTGTGCATTGATCTTGAGCTTGTGGTTTTCAATTATCAGTGAGCGGTTTTGAGCCGTAAGAGAATTGATTTTTTCTTGAAGGAAGGGAATTTCTATGTAATATAGACCTATCCAATGTAAACACACTTCATAGTTTACCACAGGGGCAAATGGTTGAGGAAGCAGATGACTATGTGTTAAAACACTACTACCATCCACTGTCGGATTTTGACCGGATTTAATTACTTGAAAATCCTTGTTGTGCTTCAGAAACAATGGAAATTTATTCACATAATCAAAGGCTTGACTGAGATCTGGTTTAGAGTCATTTGGATCTTCAACTGCCAGGAATTTTTTAATCTCTGAATCATAGCTCTCATGGACCTCGAACGATTCGATCGAGCTCACATGAGCTTTTGATCTATTTCATAGGCTCCCTGAAATTAGTCTCCCAACCCTATTGTTATTATACCCTCGCATGTCTCGATTTTTCTTTGATTGTTTGGAAGGGTTTCCACTGGTGGATTTGATGTCAAGTTTAGGGTCGACAACTTGTTCACATTCAGAAATTTTGACCCACTTGGAGCCAACGTCCTATCGTTCACACATAGACTAATCAGGCGTAGCCCTTTCACAAGGGTTTTCACATAAGAACACTGGCCTATCACTAAAGGGAAAAAGAGACTTCTCTAGCATAGGTTTATCAACCACCAGAGTCTCCATAGGGTTTACTGTAACAAAGCCATTGCGAGTCACGGAACCATCCCAATCATCATTAAGTAGTTTCAGATGATGGGCTATCAACAACTTAATCAACCCATGATGAAATATGCCAGAATCCAATTTCTTCCTTTTATATCTCTTTGACATATTATATAAACTTGTTACTAAGTAAAAAGGCATGTTTAACTGGAAATTGATAAAATGCATTAGCAGTCTTATGTGATAAAGGAAGACGAGGCCGTAGCGACCTTAACATGTAACAAATTTCCTTAACACTTCCAGCAGACTGTGCCATCTATCTTTCAACAAAGAGAGCGGCATACCTTTGTCACATCATTGAATTTTCCGAGAGGTGATGAACAGGCTCCATGGTACCTCCTCCAACTTGGAATTTTTAAACCATGTTTGGTCGATGAGGGGGAGGTCCGTTGCCTCGCTCAAAAATTCATCGATGATTTCTAATTGAATATCGCCCACTTTGGATCTACATCCATCAAAAGTGAGGGTGAACTCTTGGGCCGCTTGTAAGTTATAACCCTCGAATTTCTTGAGAAACTCAACCCAACCCTGACTCTTAAGGTCTTCACTCACATCATTGCACAACAACAAAGTTTGGGAGCCATTCGGCTCGACATGGACGACAGGGACCATAAGGGTTTGGACAGGAAGTCACAAAGGAAACCAAAAATCACGATGAGCATAAAGGGTGGCAGAAACAGAG
This sequence comes from Picea mariana, assembly GCA_032191745.1. Classification (NCBI taxonomy): domain Eukaryota; kingdom Viridiplantae; phylum Streptophyta; class Pinopsida; order Pinales; family Pinaceae; genus Picea; species Picea mariana. The sequence goes on from JASDQU010108656.1 coordinate 85,880, forward strand.
GAAAGCTAGAGAAAATAACAATGGAATAAAACCAACAATTACCCTAGCACAACCAAAATGAGAGCATAAGGGGTTTCAAGTGACGAAAATTCAGGCGTTTCGGGTAATGAATGCCCTGAGTACAGAGCGAAACCCAAGACTCTGGTTTGTAATGATGGATCTATCGATTCAAACTGCCACCTCAAACAGAGTACAGGGTACGACTGAGTTGTTTTTGAATATAATCATATGTAATGGATACCTCGTTTTTCCAAGGTTAGGAGAGGATGCGATCCAAAAAATCAAAATGCCAATCAAAAGATTTAAAATCGAATATGATCTACCAAGGACGTTAAATGAAGAAGCATATAGTCTTAATGCCAATCTATTCTTGATTTATTTACAAAGTACTTAAGATATAGCTTATAATCCAGGAGAAACTCAAAACAAATGTTTTATTGATATACGATAAGCTTCAAAGAAAAACAACATTCATTGAAAGAGTTGTAATAACATTGACCCTTCTAGAGACATAATCCTTAGATACAATTGCAATACGATTATAAGTTTCAATGCTTCATTCATGATTTTAGTCATGAACAAAGAATGAAAATGAAAAAATAAAAATAAGAACAATCAAAACACCTTTTTTACAGGCGAATAGTCACCTTCAAATAGCAATATTTACATGAAAAAGCGTAGGCAGGTACAGGAATTGTTATTTGTCACTTTAAAAGGAAACAATCGTGTAGGGCTTCCAACAATGGTGACTTATTGGGAGAAGAAGTTATCTCTTCATCACCGACGAGTTCATGTTAGGACTTCTTAGAATGGTTACAGATAAAAAATAGTTGAAGGACATCAAGCATCCCAACAATCATTACATAGTCCAAGTTAAGATATCTTCCTGTTCAACTGAAATTCGGTGACAAGTTTTAAAAATGAGAGCAATGATGTTCAAGTCCATGGCTCTAATATTGTTGATAGGGCCACTGCTGCCAGCAGGCATCCATCGCCTCGACAGGGATGTCAATTAAACCACTCTGTCGCCTCTACCCTGTCCAAAAAATTTCAATTCATAATGAAGGATACTTATGACCAATATCAAAATTTATACCTGAGAATTTTCTTGAACCTGACATTGCTTCATTGCCAACAGGCCTGTTCAGTACCCCAACCAAGTTGTCTTGGAATCATGCATGCATTTACCCGTTGCTAGCAGAACTGTTCATTATCCTGGCGGGTTTACAAACACTTCTCACAACTCTCAAGAAATTTTTTACAATCTGGTATAAATTTAAAGATATTCAGAAGAGCAGGGTGATGCTAAAAATTTTAGTCTTTAGAACACTGGTTATTTTCCAGCCTTTAATTTTTTTCTTAATCACCTTCATTATGATATGAAATTAGTTTCTTGATGAAACTAATTTTTCGAGGAAAGGAAGGCATACTTGATTTTATTTCTTTAAAAGCAAGGACAATGTAAAAATCTTTAAATATGGTCGTGTCTGCTCATAATTATAAAGTTAGACTAGGAACTCTGTTTCAAACAAAATTTTTCTTTAGCTAGTTTGTGTTTCAACAATTCACAACATTGATGCTCTTGACAAGACCTTAATAGTTGCTTCATGAGGATGCATTCGGGTTCCCTTTCATGAACTAAAAGGTGAAACATACATAAGTTTAACCAAAAAGCAGCAAAAGCAAACAAAATGAAAAGAACCAAAATCAGAAAATAAAAATAAATCAAAACAGATAAATATGTACAAAAGGTAGATCTGGAATTATCATGAAAAATACCTCTTGAGAGCTTGGCCATTCACCGAGAAGGTGTCTAGCTGTCCCTCTAAATTTTGTAGGTGGAAAGAGTTGGGACCTAGTTTTCCAGCGATTACGAAGGGCCCCAACCATAGGTTCTGGAACTTGGTATGTTCCCCTTTTCCCTCATGAGGTTTATCCCACTTGAGAACCAGATATCCTACCTCGAGGTTTCTATCTGAAGTAGAGTTTGAATCGAACCATCTTTTCGTAATATGTTGATTCTGATCTAGTCTCTCTTTTGCTTTTTCTCTTACTTCCTCTAATTTCAACAAAGCATTAATTCGACTTTCAAGAGGAGGACAATCTTCTTCCTGAACTTTCTGCGATAATTGTAGAGAGGGAAGAAAAACATGAGGAGGGAGAATCGCTTGTCTCTCGTATACGAGAAAGAAAGGAGAACTATCAACATTAGTTTTTAGTTTCACCCTATCAGCTCATAGCGCGTTAGAAAGCGCGTTGTGCCAATTTTTGTGGTTTTTGGAAACTGTCCTCTTGATGATTTTGATCAGGTTTTTGTTTGTTGATTCTGCTAAGATGTTTCCTTGGGGGTAATAGCTAGCATAATATTTTAGTTTGATCCATTTTTCTAAAGCAAAAACCCTCATATCGAGGGATGAAAAGTAGGAAGCATTATCGAAGACCAAACACTCGGGAATACCGAATAGAGTAATGATGTTTGAGTTAAGGAAATATATTCCCTGACTAGTGTTTACCACTTTTAGTGGTGCAGCCTTGGACAATATGGTAAAATAATTCGTTGCTGTAATGATGTATTTATGTTGTTGCGAGGAAGTGGGGTTAATTGGCCCTATAATGTCAAGATCCCACCGCTGAAAAGGAGAATCTACCAAAATAGGATGTAAAGGGAATGCTTCCTTCTGTACTCGTCCAACAGCCTTTTGGCAGATTATGCATTTACGACATAATGCATGGGCATCTTTGAACAATGTGGGCCAATAGTACTGATCTCTTAATACTTTGTGAGCAGTGGTGTCTCCGCCGAAGTGCCCACCAGCTTCACCTGCATGTAGCTTAGATCATACTCTCTCTGCTTCATCTCTTTCCAAACAACGCATGAGGACATTATCAAACTTTTTACGGAATAATATGCCATTTACCAGTTGGAAAGGTGCAGATTTTAGTATTAATGCTCTTCTCTTTTTTGGATCGAGATGGAAAGGAGAAGAAATGTGTGTTAGATAAAACTTAATATCATCAAACCAAGAATTAGCAACAACTTGTATACAACAGATTTGATTTTGACTATGATGATTTACAGTTAAGACATTAATTTGACTCTGTTTCTCTTCAATTGAATCAGCCAAAAGTTTGCACAGACCTTGACCTCTAACAATTTGTGTAGGAGTAATTTCGAGGTCATACTCTTGTAACGATGTCATCCATTTTGCCCATTTTTCACCCAATTCCTTTTGTACTAATAGGTTTATGGCAACATGATAAGGCACAATGAATTTAATTCTGGATTTCAACAAATATGATTGGAAATGTTTCACTTCTTTGAAAATTGCATAAGCATGTTGATCTATAGCCGGGTAGTTAAGATATTCTCCTTTAAAGGATGATTCCATAAAGGAACTGGGGATTTCATTGCTTTCAACGTTCTTTTGGGTCAACACAATGGCATAAGATCGGTCAAAGGCAAAAGTATAAAGAGTGAAATCTTGTGAGAAATTAGGACTCATCAAAGAAGGGGCCTCCACTATGGATTTTTGGATGGAATCAAAAGCTTGATTTTCTTGTGGTCCCCAATGATACTGAACATCGTTTTTAATTAAGTTTTGCAATGGCCCTACCATTTTTGAGAAGCTCAGGACAAACCTTCTGACAAAATTGATCTGGCCTAAAAAAGATTGCATAGACTTTTTGGAGGAGGGGGGAGGAAGTTTGGCAATGGCTTGAGTTCTTTCGGGATCGATGATCATCCCATCACTGGATACTATGAATCTGAGAAGTTTGACTTGTTCCACTGTAAATATAGACTTCTTAGGGTTGAGAGATATGCCGTACTTGCGACATCGTTCTAGGACATACATAAGGTGAGACAAGTCATCTTTCTTGTTTTTGGAGAAAACAGTAACGTCATCAAGATAGACCACTGCAGATTGATTGATGAGACCATGAAAAGAAATATCCATTGCTCTTTGAAAAGTGGCCCCGGCATTTATAATCCCAAAAGGCATTTTCCTGTAGGCGTAAGTACCCCATGGGGTATGAAAAGTGGTTTTTAACTGGTCTGGGGGAGACATGTGGACTTGGTTGTATCCCAAAAAAACGTCTAGTAGTGACAGTCTTTCGGAACCAGATACCTGCTGAATAATTTGTTCCATTGGAGGAATAGGATAATTGTCTTTGTCAGACACTTGGTTCAAGTTCCGAAAATCGACACAGAGTCAAATTTCACCATTTCTTTCTTATAGGAACCAGATTAGACACCCATTGTGTGTGTCTTACTGGGAAGATTATCTTTGCGTTCAATAATTTATTTAGCTCTTTCTTGACTATTGTTCCATCTTCGGGTGCATCTTTCTCAGCTTCTACTAAAAAGGTTGATTCTAGGGTTTCATGGGGATGATATGTTGTATTATGTTAGGGTCAAAAGTTTTTAAATCATCGTATGTCCAAGCAAATACATCCTTGAATTCTCTAAACAGTTTTATAAAAGCGGACCACTCTTTCTCGGACCATCCCATTCCCAGATTGATATATTATGGATTATCTTTAGTCCCTAGATTTACCTTTTCATGAGTCAAGGAAGAACTGTTTGTTTTACAATTTACTGATTTTCTAAATTTATCATGCAAATCATAAAACTTTTGTATTCTTACTGTTGGCATGTTTTACAGGCAGAGTATGCTTGTCATTGATGGCAAGTACAACAATGATGATGGATTGAATACAGGAAGTATGTGTCAGGTGAGCACCACAGGTCTTTTGGGAAGACGCTGCAGAGCAAGCTCGACAAGATCAGAGTATGTAGCGATGGATCTCATTGAAGATTTCCCAATGAACGTCAGATATGAGCCAAAGTCCTACCAGCGTTGGATCCAGGAGAACTTACATGCTCTTTAACGAGCAAGGTGAAATGAGAAACCCCGAAAATGGTGACCTCAACTCAACAAAGACTCTATTTCAGAGTTTCGGTTACTGGGATATGGAGAAGTCAAGAGTCAAGACTCTCCAAAACAGGAGTCTCGAAGTTGCGAAATGCGAAACCCCGAAATCATGAAATAGGTGCATCACTCGAAGTTCTGGATACTGGGATTTCGGTTACTGGGAGATGGAGATGTCGGAGACTCACATCATCAGGAGTCCCGAAGTGCCAAAATGTGAAAACCCAAAACAGGTGCATCGCTTGGAGTGTTGGATATCGGGATTTCGGTTACCGAGAGATGGAGATATCATATACTCACATCATCAGAAATCCCGAAGTGGTGAAATGTGAAAACCCAAAATAGGCGCATCACTTGGAGTATTGGATACCGGGATTTCGGATACCGGGAGATGGAAATGACAAAGACTCTCATCATAAGGAGTCCCAAAGTCATGAAACCCGAAGTCGAGAAATGATAAAGACTCCATACCGGAGTTTTGGATACCAGGAGTAGGAGGAGTCAAGAGTAAAGACTCTTCATCAGAGGAGTCCCAAAATCGCGAAACCTGAAGTCATGAAATTTCATAGACAAGCTTCATTTTGGAGTTTCGAGCACCGCAACATGGAGAGTCAAGAAACTTTACCACAGGAATACCGAAATGCCGATTCGCCGAAATGAGAAACGATGGAGTATCGGACCGTTGATCTGACTCCATTTCAGATTTTTAGATGCCAGGAGTTGAAGTGTCAAAACACTTCACCACAGGAGTACGGAAATGTCGAAGTGCCGAAATGCGAAATTGCGAAATGCAGTTTTTGAATAAGGCTATGGTCACGGCCATTGGTCACATCAGTGAGAGATAGAGGAAAGAGCTAGAGCAACCAAGCTCCATTTCGGGGATCGCGACATGGAGTGTTGAGACACTTGATCACACAAATCCCAAAATGCTGAAGAGAGGAATGCCGAAATGAATGCAAGACTAATGAAAGTCATCCAACGGTGCAGATGAAATTGAGTCAAATCGGAGTGCTATTGTTGCACGTCACAATGTAACTGCCAGAAACCACTAATGGTTTCTGCCAGAGGACTCGAAGACACTTCAAGGAGATTGACAGAGGAGGTGAAGTGTCTCAAGGCATCTGCAAGTAGAACACTAACTGTTCGTGGAGACGATTAACAGTTGTATGAGAATTGGAGCCTATAACTACAACAAAGTAGTTGAGCTCGACTGTAACAGAATATGAAGAATCTTAACTGCTGGTGATGCGAAGTAATTTGATCATGACACCCAGTGATGATGGACACACGGGATTAAAAAACAAAGAAGCTGAAGAGTTTCCATGATGAACAGGCAGAGCACTCGACATGTAGAGGATGCAAAACCATTGAACATAGGGCATTCACAAGATGCACAGAGAGCATAAGAAGGCCGAACAAAGAAGAGATCTGTGTTGTTGCGGTGAGGTGGGATGCATGTGTATAAAATAAGGTGGAGTGTAGCAGCTGAAATGGACAGAAGACAAAAGGAGCATTGAATGGGAATGGTGCAGAAAGCACAAGAGGCAGAAGAACAAAAAAGTGCAATGGATGCATGCAGGAAGATAGTGAGGAAGATAGAGAAGTGAAATCTTGCAGAACAATGATGAGACTTGTAAGTTGTTGTTGAACACTATATCACTGTAATAAGTTTCAGTAATTCATATTCATAAACTAGGGCGGTAGGGAGGTGCTAGGGAGGACTGGTGTCCTCAGAGGTTCAAGTTGGTGCTTGAACACAGGGAGTTGGTGCTTCCTTCTAGTTGGTGCTAGAGAAATCAGGGAGTTGGTGCTTCCTTCTAGTGGGTGCTAGAGAAAACAGAGATTTGGTGCTCTCAGCAAGTTGCAGCTTGCAAAAACAGAGGTTGTAGCCTCACAATGAGTAGGTTCTCATATGTATGATAATGTAAAGAATGTAAATAATTTTTATTATATAAAGAAGAAGAGGTTTTTACCCTTTATGGGTTTCCTCGGGAAATATCTGTCTCTATGTATCTCATATATGTGACTGATGTTGAATGTGCCATTGCTTATTTTCCTGCATTATTGTGGTTATCATTGAGTGCCTTGTAAGGAATTTAAAAGAAGCATAATTGTTTAAGCACGGTAACAACTGATTCACCCCCCCCTCTTAGTTGTCCAACAATTGCTATCAGAGCTGGCCCCTTTTGTTTAAGGGTAGATCCTAGAGCTTAAACATGTCAAGCCATGAAGGAAATTCAACCAATAAGGCCCCTCTGTTCAATGGAACAAACTTTGCCTTCTGGAAAGTTAGAATGAGAACCTACATAATGGCTTTAGGTGTAGATGTCTGGGATGTGGTAGATATTGGTTATGTAAAGCCAGTTGTACTAGCTAATAAGGATGACAAGCTAGAATTTAGCTTCAATGCTAAGGATATGAATTCTATCTTGAGTGGACTTGCAGAAGTAGAATTCGTAAAAGTTATGCACCTAGGAACTGCCAAAGAAATGTGGCACAAACTCATTAGTAGTTATGAAGGTAATGAGAAGGTAAAGGATGCCGAGCTTCAAACCTACAAAATACAGTTTGAAAAATTGAAGATGAAGGAATATGAAACTATTGGAAAATACTTTCTGAGAGTAGAAGAAATGGTAAATGCAATGAAAGAACTTGGTGAAAAAATTGAGGAATCCTCTTTAGTTCAGAAAATCTTGAGATCTCTCCCAGATAGGTTCAACCCAAAGGTCTCTGCTATAGAATAACTTAATGATCTAAAAAACTTGGAGTTTGATCAACTTCTAGGAACTTTGACTGCATATGAAATGAGAATAGTTAAAGATAAACCCACCTCTAGAGAAGCATCATTTAAAGAAGATAAGAATGAGGATTATGAACCCGATGAAATTGAAGCAAAATTTGTGAAGAGACTGAAGAAGGGATCAGGCAAATACAAAGGTAAACTTCCTTTCAAATGTTTCAACTATGGTAATATAGGTCATTTTGCAAATAAATGTCCCCACAAAGGAAAGGATCATACATGTGATGATGAGGAGAAGTACAAACACATAAATTTCTTTAAAGAGAATAACTTTAAGAAGAAAAGTCTTTGCATAAAAAATGATGATGATCCTTTAGATGATGAAGACAATGACTCCTCTATTGAAGATAAACTAAATGACTTCATACTTATGGCCAAATAGGATTATGATAATAACCACATAGGGAATGATGTTAATGAAGAAGAAGTGGTGGTTGACATGGAAGAAGAACTAATCAGTGTGCTAGAAGAGATTGACAGACTAAGAATCAAGAACAGAAAGCAAATACAATTGCTGATACAGTTTGAGAAAGACAGTAAAAAACCTAATGAAGACCTTGTCCTACTAAAATTATAATTAGAAGAGGCAAAGAAAATTGAAGACATTCTGAAACAACAGTTATCAGAAAAGAAGGCAATATGTGAAGCATTAGAACAAGAAGTAGTGAAAACTAGGAAAGAGATGGAGAAGTTTCAAGCCTTGTATAATCAGAATCTTTCAAGTATCAAAGCCTCAGAAGGATTAGCCACCATCCTGAATCAGCAAAGGAATCCAAAGTTGAAAACCAGTTTGGGTTATGAAGAGGGATCAAGTAGTGGCAAGCCAAGAAACGAAGAACCCATCAAGTTTTTCAAATGTACAACCAATAAAAACAACAAACCTGCAGAAACAAAGGAAGACAATCAGCCACCCAGGATGAGTAAGGAAAAAGATGCCCGAACTGAATCTGTAGAACAAAGAAATAATGCGCTCGATGCTGAAAGACATCATCAACATGGAAGAAATGGATTTGCACAAAGAAGACAACCATTTCCCAGGTACAAAGAATTTTTCCATGGCTATTGTTTCTACTGCTCTAACTTTGGTCACAAAGATGTTGAGCAATTAATATTTCAAAGGAATAAATACTTCCCACAAAAAAGAATGATACAACCAAGTATCAATCCTTCAAAGACTGCAAATTGCCAAATTAAGTCTAGGGACATGCAACTAAGGAGGCCAAGAAATAATCAACAGTCAATGAGTAGACAACACTGCAACAATAAGTTTGACCTATTGAATAATGAGATTAAATGCTTTACCTGTCATAACTTTGGACATAAATCTATTGGCTGTCGGTTAAGGAACTATGAACCAGATTCAAAATCCCCTGCTGAAAATGTCAAGTTTTGGAAGAAGAAGGAAAGTGACAAGTGTGGATTAGTATTGTCCACTCAAATAAAAATGAACCCTTGGTATATAGACAGTGGATGATCCAAACACATGACGGGAGACAAAGGCAAGTTTCTATCTCTAAGTGAAAGAAAATCAGAAAACGTAACCTTTGGAAATGATGCTCCAAGGAAAATAAAGGGCAAAGGAATGGTGAGCTTAAGTAATGGAAAAGGAAAAGCCCAAGATTTTCTACTGGTAGATGGGCTGAAACATAATCTGCTCAATGTAATTCAAATGTGTGACAGAGGATGTGAAGTGGTGTTCACATCCAAGGACTGCAAGATAAAATTTGTAACCTCGGGACAAGTGGTGGCCAAAGGCATAAGGACAAAAAATAATGTATATGTGCTGAAAGAAAATAGAGAAGAATGTCATATAAGAAGACATGATGAAAGATGGTTATGTCATAGAAGACTTGGACATCTAAACTTTGACCACTTAATCAAACTCAAAAAAACTCGAGGCAGTAAAAGATCTTCCGATAATATC